>UELU01143705.1:20532-68380 GCA_900490025.1 Megastigmus dorsalis | reverse complement strand
CATATATATATATAATTATATATATAATTATATAGTGTTATGTAGATTAGCGTGTAAGCGATACGAAAAAAGTCTGCGAAAGCACAATACGTTTTCCGAAAGATGATCAAACGTGTCCCCCAATTATTATTAAACTCTTCGCTTCGACGATGGCGCGCTGCGAAGCGACTCTTATTCCTTTTCGAAGTGTATACGAGCTGTTTTTCCCTTTTGTTTTCCTTTTTAGCGATGTAAGAAAAAGAAAAACAAGTGAGTATAAGGAAGGTAGGGAGCAGAAGTTAGAGGGAGGAGAAAGAGTATAATATATAGCGAGGACAGAAATGAATTGGAGCGACAGCGCAATAATCAAAGCTCAATCTTATGTGAAGCAAACTTTCTATGTATATTGAATTTATTCTATATGTATATTACATATATTACCGGTCGTTGTAAAATTACGTTCCAGGAGTTTGTAACGAGATAAATAAATGACGAACAAAACAAATGAAACAATTAAAAAGATGTTAAAACGCACAGCGTGAGTGAAGCACCGGCAAGATCACACTAAAATGAACGTATATACACGCAGCAAACAAAAGATATGCATACACCGTTTGTGTATATGATGATTATTATTATTAATATATAAATAAAGTAAAGGAAGGAATAAAAAGGAAAGGAAGGAAGGATGAGAGGACGAAAAAAAATAATACAGACAAAAAAAAAACAAATTATTCTACGATTTAATAATTAACTGTAATGTATACATTGCGCGAGATGTTAAAACTTCGATTTGCTTTGCGTCTCATATAAATAATGTATTTACGACGAACGATAGTCATTGTAATAGTTGTTTATTATAAATACAAGAAAAACGAACCACTTGTGTATCAGTTCATTGCTATACATTAAAGTGTTGATATTATACTCGTTCAAGCACTGAGTTATTTTTCACATCTTAATAATTTTTAGTTTCTTTTATCCCAAATAATGTTTCTTTCCTTACTGTGTAAGCAAGTACAATAAAAATTATTAATATACACACTGAAGTTAATTTGTACTACTACACTTCTTTTTTCATTCATGATATTTGAGAGATTTTGTTGATAATTTGAATCGATTAATAATTGATTGATAGGTGCAGTGATATATTTTCAAAAATTATTTTTACAGATTATCATTACTTGTAACTAAACTATGAACAATAATATACTAATGATTTTTGATAAAAAAAAGTTCCGAATAACTAAAATGTTATCTGTGCATTTACATAAGTCATTTATGAACGGATGAGATTCTGAAAGATAATTTTCATTGTTAATTTTACAGCATAGTCAGTCCACTCGCCTCTTATCTCATATATTGTCCAATTAATGATTGGGTCAATTATAAGGAAGACACAATTTCCTTGACTTCTACAGCGATGCCACCGAGCCCATCTCCTCGTTATCGCGGATCATTTTACTCGCTGTTACTGCTACGAACGATTTTTCTGGTATCAATTCTTTCATTCTTATCACATATTGTACCGCTCAATTACGCGACCAACTATTTCTACGACACTCACATGTGTTATAGCTGGAATCAGTTGGAGCAGTAGAAGGAAGACGTGGGCAATCTGCACCTTAAAGATTTACTATTTGATTATGATTCAGGGATAATTCTAGCCGCCTTTTAGTCTGAAATCCTATCACGCAAATCGTCATTTTTTCTGGCCTTCCCTTCACTTCCTCACAAACTGAATCCAAGTCTTCATACGACTCATCTTCACTATCCCACGTGAGACTATGACAATTGTACGGAAAGCCATAAATTCATTCTTTTTGCTTTATCGGGTAGTTACTCCCAATTATGTGGTGGTTTAAACAACATAATTTATAATTGCTTGTTTTTTCATTGGTAATACTGTTTCAACCACCAAGCGCATTGCGGAGAAAAAATAATTTTCAAAAATCGAAACAACGAAATGAATAAAATATATGAATGATGTTGTTATAATTCTTTTTTCGTTTCATATCCTTAAAATAAATATCAATTTAGGACTAAGTTTTAACAAAATCGATGTAATGGTTCCGGACATATCAAGTCCACGAGTATTTTTTTTAAAATAGCATATATATCGACTACTGGATATTCCAAACGTATCTACTTCTATAATTTTGTTTCAAAACTTTTTTTTCACCATCACAAAGCTTTCTTCTGGGGGCAGCAAAAAGGAGAGATACGTTTAAAGCTGACATATTGATTAAATCGTTCGTAACCTATGTTGACGTAAGTAGGTATCATTAATTTCGTAGACTTTCATATTTATTTTTATTCAAGAGGTTGCCGCATTCATGTGCTTTTCATTTCAATTAATATGTTTTATTATTGGAGCAGAGGCATAATCTTTGTAATATACAGAATTTGCCTATGGTTGAAAAACTGAAAAAAGTTATAAAGTTCAATAAAAGTAATGGAAAATAGTCCATGGGCTAATAATAAGTTTCTGTTTTACCAGCTTGTTGTTCTAAAAAAGAATTCTAGAAAAAATATAATGGTTATTGTATAACTTGCGCTTAAATTGTTAAGATATTTTAATATAGTATAGTTAAAAAATAATAATCAACTCAATGTAATATATCTTATAAGAATATTTTATTTAATACAGTTTCACGATGCTGGACAATATCTTACATCGTTCTTAAATAGTTGATGATAGTCAGAAAGGTACAAGGTCAGTGTTAAAAGGCAATACGATCGTATATCGCGAATACAAGTCAAACCGACGAATACACAAAAAATATAATAATAATCTAAATAATGAGGAAAACTCGAATAAAATACATAAATAATGCATTGAACGATAATGTTGTGCAAGCATGTGTTCGTGAAAGGGTCCGATCGTAATCGACGACAATAGCCTCTCGCTTTCCCGGTCTTCCGATTAATATGAAAATATCTTTTAGAATTTTAAATGCACGACAACTGGCCCCTTCCAAAACCCAACCCGACTATTTCTCTCAAATTCATGAAACACAGTCGCGTCTTGGCATGGCGTTGTACTAAAAAAAAAAGTAATAGTATATCCGAATCCGAGTCGATTATATTTTTCTCGCGGTCGAGCACAAACGAAGAAAAGAAGCGGAGAAGCGAAAGGAACGATGGGCTCGAGGCTACTTTCGCATTCGATCGCTCACAGAGTTTTGTTATATTTTTTATTCACCGACAAGTAAAATCCGATTGATTTCTTTATTCCCGCCCACTCGGTTCGCCTTAAACCACAAGCTTCGAAATCCCCGGAAGAAGCGAATTTACGAGTTGGGAGGAGATAGAAAAATCACTTTGGATTCGGTGTCGCGTCGTCGTTCGTCGAAGATCATGCATATCTAACTCTCCCGGCAAATCTTGTCGATATCTTGTATACGGACGAAAAAGAAAAACGGTGGATTTACCGAGCTGACGAAAATCTAACTGCAAACGTAAATGTATCCCCTTCGCCGTATTATTTCTCACGTATCCGCCGTTGGAAAAGCTTGGACAATGTGATCTTGAAGATTATTCTTCGCTCAACGTGTACCATTTAACTGAATTCGTGCGAGCTGTACAACCTTGATTCACAAATTCAATTAGACTTCACCGTTGCTTAAGCTCATCGTATAAATTTGTCTAAACTGCTTTCCAACTGCGCTTATACAAATATCGAAATCTTATCTCGAACGAATTTTCGCCAGAACCTCAACCATAAACTCATCTCGTTAACACCTTTCTTTTATTTGTTCGTTTCTTTTTTCCTATACATGACGCGCAGTAATGATATATGTGCAACAGACGCATACGTATATATTTATATGGAGACAATCGATGCTTTCTATTGTTTTTTTTTTGTAATGCTTTTTTTTTTGCGCTTTTGTCAGATTTTTTTTCCTTTTTCCTATCGTCGTTTTTTTGTTTGTTTTAAGTTAAGTGAGAATTGCGAGTAGAGTGGATATATATAAGGAGGAGCTCAGAGGATCTTCTGGTACTTGAGACTGTAGTAAGCGCGCGTGTGGTAGCTGTAGTGGCGGATCTTGGGCTTGCGGCTCGTGAGATCGCGCATGTCCGCGGAGCGCTTGTGACTCTTGTTAACGTTCTTCTCGTCGTACGTCCTCGAGGCTCGCTCGGCCCATTCCTGGGCACGTGGGGTCTCGCGGTACAGTCCCTTGTTTCTCTTGTTCATCCAGTCGATCACGTCGTTGTAGTAGTTTTGCCTGTAACGGATATTACACGTTTTCTTTTGATATTCGGTTGATAGAAATTGCGGGTTTTCATTGAATTTTATAGTGAATGCAATTACTTAGGTGTAGGTTTAATTTATCTGTACGTAGTTACCAACAATGACCTAAGTTATTGGTAATTTTCAAGTTCCACGACAAGAGGCCCAGTTTCATTCCAATAATTTCAGAAACTTGAAACTTGACCAGTCAAATCGAAAATGTATGATACGTAGAAATCCTCTTAAGATAGTACTGCATCGTCTTATCTTTTAAATTTAATAAAATATTAACCGAAATAATAATTAATAGTTTTGATAAATTCACGTTATGTAGCAATTATTGCAACGTCAAAAATTTAAACGATCACACGTGTATTAAAATAACATAGTACAAGTCTATTTTTATCTTTATCCCAATGCTTGGTGACACAATATAACTTCAAGGTTGATCAACAAAGTGACCTTCCCATTATTTAAATACATATATATATATAGGACAGCGAAAATTACAAATATTCTTTAATATTATTAAAATTTCGACAATATTGTATGTACCTAGTACCTATATCCTAAACATTGCTAAGAACGACAGATACGAAGAAAATCATTTGCTGACGACTAATTTTATAATAAAGTAACTATTTGAACAACTTTACGTGATTTTAATGAAAGTTGGTTTTGTTTAGAAACTGTAAACGCCCAATCAACTGCTTTGTCTTTGGATTTCACATCAAAATTTATAACTCGGTTAGATCGTCGATTACAATTTTGAAAGATTATTATGCATAAAAAGTTCAAAGTTAAGCTTCTAACACGTGATATTTAACAAATAAAGCACCGTAAATTGTGGTCCAACAAAACGAGAAATATTTATTACTTTTATAGTAGGAAGCAATGAAAATCTGTTTATCACCAGCATTTGGTAAATGTTCTCGTCTTGTCAAAGAGCATTCAAAGCTAAGTCGAGCCTTAAAAACTTACAGCTAATGATACAAAAAAAACCGGTTCGCCAGGAGTTGCTCACCTGTAGTCGTAGATGTAACGATAATTGAGAACGAGCGGTCTGACCCAGTGCAGGGTGTAATGAGGAAGACTGGCTTTGGGCAGATTAGCCTTCCTCCAGTCGTAGGGCGCATCGGGTGCAGCAGCAGCCGCGGCGGTGGCAGCCGGTGCCGCCGACTCCCCCTCGGCCGGCGCTTCCTCGCCCGCTGCGTCGTCGTCCCACGGCGATGGCTCATCGTCCCACATGTTGATCACGCGCTACCTGCAATCCCACACCGGCCAATACCTTATAGCCTGCACTCGTAGTGCGTTGGTGTCGAGAGGAACGCCGAGGATTCGTGGCGCGCGCGACGAACGAACCAACGCGCCCGGCCAATCGGCTAAATTGGGGATACGAGAGACTCTTTTGGCGAGAGGGCGCGGCTATTTGCGAGGGCATTTGGCCTCGATTTCGTCCTTTCGACACCTTCGCCGAGTGACTTCTATGTGTCAGTTTTTTTTTTTTTTTTTCTTTTATTGCGTTGGGAAATCGAATGGGATTTTTGTTCTTTTAAACTTGATCGCGTCTACGATTGATGAAATAAATGATTTTCACGTATTGGCAAATATTAAATATTAATTATTTATGTAGTTTTCTCAACGCTTACAGTTCTTAATGTATAAACTTTATGGTAATGAACGATATAATATTTATGTAAGATTGTTGAAGTAACCTCTGATTGATAAGGATCGAGATTCGAAATTGAAAATCGGTAATTATAGAGATATATTTTTATAATATTTTACTGTATTTCAATATATCAATAAAGATTTTATTATATTACGTCATAATTAAATATTATAAATTTTCTGCAAATGAAACGTTGCATACGAAGCTCGTTTATTAACATAAATTAAAATAAAGTATCAAACTTGTCACACATTCGTTTTAACAAAGTTTAATTTTTAAACAATACCTTATCACTTAAAAAGTAGGTTTTTGAATTTAATTAAAATTATTATTTTGAATTGTATTGTGAACGAAAATGATAAAAAAAATTTAATATAACTATAAAATCTTATTTTTAAAAAATCTCTTCTTTACACAATTAATTAATTATTAATATAAGGCATTTGAATATTAAGTAGAAATCTTTTTTTTTTAAACTGTATTCTTGTTAATGCATCAAAATATTTGGATGGTTGTAAAGGATTAGATATTTTTAGTAAGCTGCAAAAACGTTTTTAAAACTATTCTCGTCGTTTTGCTCAATTGTAAAAATGGCATGAAATTTGAACAAATTAATTTCATGTCATTATTTTATAATAAAGAAACAAAAAACTCAATAAATATTTCGAATAGCGTTTGGTGTATTCACAAAAAGATGCATTTTGCGTCCCGATTTCCATTCTCGAAGCACAGTACGCGGAAAAAACTCACGATTTGTCACTCAGTTGCACACGCAGTACAGGCAAAAAATTAGAAAATAATAACACTTTCCGTAAGAAGCCACGTCCGCGACGAGCAAGAACCAAAAAAAAAAAGGAACAAAAATATCGCAGTCTTAACTTCGAAGAGAGCAGCGTACCTTGGGTACAATTTGCGCGAAACACCCGATGCACCTTGCACTGACTGTAGTCGCAGTCTCTCTTTCTCGCCGGATCGACGACCAGCCACTGTTCAACACGGCTTACTTCCGATCTGATCGGCACGAGCGCTGATCTTGCCGCGTATCAAGCTTTTATTTTAGCTTATAAGATCTTTTGCGCCGCCACAACCCCTCTACTGCAACCATTAGAGGCGCCGTTACGACTGGTACGAGTGGTGGGGTTATCTTGGCGTATACTCTTTTTTTCTGCTCTCTCTCTCTCTCTCTCTCTTTCTCTCTTAGGCTATAAGGGCCCTGGATGGCTATGCACGTGTTTGCGCTCGCGATCATCTCGTCGATTTTCACCCTGACCGAGTCGGGAGCTACGCGACGCCCTTGCTTAGCATTGCGTGCCAGTACGTAGATATTTCCGATGACAGAATTGCCCTGATCGCTTTTGTTCAGCTTGCGCGACGCTGCTAAACGCTCTTGCGATACGAGTGTGGCAATTTTTGTGCAAATTCACTGCGCAAGGGCTGACTAGTGGATGCATGATTAATGCAGCGTCAAAGTCTGCCCTCGCGAGAAAAGTAGAGACTCGTTTCGTAAAAGAAATATTTGCGAGACATGGAGATGAACATAATGTTTTAAATTCTATTATAAATTTATTGAAATTATTAAAATTAGCTTAAAAATTTAAATACAATAAAGGAATGGTTACAAAAGAAAAAACTTTCACTAGTTGCAACAGAACTTATCAAGGTTTAAAGAAAAACTAACCGCTACCAATACATTGGTAGCTTCCTCCAAATTAATTTATCTACATTCTATGTTCCTATATTTATAGTACATATTTCAAACATATAAAATATATTCACCACACTTTAGAGGTTTTTTAAATGATCATCAACTTCATTAATATTTTTAAAAATTACATATTTTTTTCCTATTTTTAAAAGTTTTTAAATTATCTGCCATTCATATCATTTGTACACAGTTAGACATTTTCCAAAACTATCTGAAAGCACATATCTAACATTTTCTTAGAGCAAAACAAAATAAAACAAATGCTATATTAAAATAATTTTTGAATGTTTTGCAATGGTGATTTTTTTCAAAAACAAGTTACAGCTATATATCGAGTATTTCTGCATAAAAATAAGTGATTTTTTTCCCGTACGTGTATGAGTATGTATGTGGATTAACATATTTCTAGAATTACTGGGCCGATTTTGATGTTTTACAACCTATTTTTTTTTAGTTTACTTGTCATAAGACCACCGAAAAAGAATTTTTGGAATTTTCTTTTATGTTATGATGAAATATAGTTTTTTGGAATATATTTTTTACTAGCTTAATATATTGTCATCAAATTTTTCAAACCCTCTTTGTTTCTTTTCTTTGTTATGCACTAAGAATTATAAAGTACTATCAAAAAGTCAAACCAGGTTTGCTAAATAATTAACAAGAATTTAAAGACGGTTCTTACTAACATCTAACTAAGTATTCTTTAAACATTTTCAATTTACAAAAATTTAATTGATTTCATACTTTTTGTTCATTTTAGATACTTTGAAAGCTCTTCTATTATTTCGAATGTTGCTGCCAAGTCGTAATTATATGAAAAAGAAAAACAATGACCGGAGTAAATTTAGGTAAGAGCTCAAAAACATGCAGTCAAAAGGATGTTGGAGACTTTATACCTAAAAGAATACTAAATGAAAATCTTTTTAAGTTACTATAATGTCTTTTCATTTAAAGAAAATAAAATGTAAAAAAAATGATATCTTAAAGAATAGTTTGAAGGAAGTAAGTACATTCAACTATTCTTAATCTGCGCTACAAATGGTCAGGATCGGTCAGGAAATCTTTACATTCAAGCAGGTAGATCATTAATATAAGTTGGAAGAAACATAGCAGGAGCCTTTCATACATTTGTTCAACTTCACTATTGTTTCGCCACTCACTACGCTCCAGATCTGGAAATCTTTTAGAGACTACGCAGCGGCCGAGGAGTTAACCACAAGCATAAAAATAACATTTTTGGTATATCTATATCTATGAAATACTAGAAGGAACAAGCGATGTATATAGATATACCGACAATGTTATTTTTATGCCTTGTGTTTTATTCCTCGACCACTGATGTGTGTAGGTCCTAACAACTAGTAAAACTAATTCGCGCTCCATGCGCTTAATTTTTACATGCGAGTCTTTGCTTAAAATAATTCTAACAAATACTTGAATATTAAAAAATATTTTCCACTCCATGTGACTTTTTTTATTAATAATCTGTCTCACAAAATAATAGATTTCAATGCGCTCTAATTTTTGAGGTTAGAAAATAATGTTAAAAGAATTATACACTAAATGATTTGTTTAAGAATCTATTCAAACGAACATACATCATTATTTCATACATTTGAATTAAAATATTAATTTATAGAAATATTAATTTATAAACGTGTAGTGCCATCCAAAACGGATATTTACTCATAACCAATCAAATTGGCGAATTGTTGCACTGCATTTGGATGCAACCTTATGGAATTGAATTTGGCAAATCAAAGGTGAATTTATCCATTATTTATATAAATACTGATTTTTATTTATATACTATGTACGTTTTTTTTATTAGTAATATGTACGTTTAACTCGCTAACTATAAATTTTTTTCTAGCTATCAAAAATTCGGGAACTGTTAATAGTTAAAAGTATAAAGATAATTAGAAATATTGACTGAATTCAGAAAATATAATACTTGAGGACCAGCCCATATACCTTTTGAACAAAATTAAACTTTTTAAATTTTATAAGTATAGTAGATGCTATCGATCCAGTTTATATGCAATTAAAGATGAATAAATAAAAGTCAATGGTCAGAGAACCACACAATTTGGTTCTCTAACGATCGACTATTTATTCATTTTTAAATTTTAGAATTGCAAAGTTATAGGGGTAAAAAAAAGAAATCGTTTCCACAATAATATCACAGCGTTACGAAGCACTGAAAAATGAATCGACCACTATTCATTGATATTAGTATACTATATGGATCTGAGACATCGCTATGATTATACTCATTTAATTTGTCAACTGTAGAGAATACGAAATTTCAGAGTTCGCTCACTTTGTTTGTCCTCTGTGTAATTTTTATTTTCGCACCAAATTGAATTGTCACGATTTTTTTTATCGATTTAAACTTTAAATTAAACGCCCTAATTAATTTTACTCGATGGTATACCAATTCATGCTTTATAACATAATGCAGTACCTTGAAATTGAGGATTTTTGTTCTAGTTATATGCATCTTAGGGTGGGTTTCGGGGTCGCTGATCACGAATCTGAAGTCAGATTTTCAAAATTCAAAATGGCGGATCCAATATGGCGGACGTAAAAAAAATTTAACTTTATGGCCACCATCTCGAAACCGCCATTTTGAATTTTAAAAATCTAAATTCAGATTCGTAATTAGCGACCCTGAAAACCCCTGTATACCAATTTTCGTAAGGATATGGCTAAAAGTTCCGTCATAAATGAATTTTTTTACAAAACAGGCTGTGTTTTTGACTTTGTTTATAAATATTAAAAAATTATAGAAAATTTTAGAACCGTTAAACATAAATTTCAATTCCGTATCATCCTCTGATTAAGAAACTACAAAAAACGTAAGTTAAATCCCATAAAAACTAGGTAATTGTAAAAAATTGTACCAAAATAGGTGGTTTCTGAGAGATACCACCATGCCGCAAAGGGTTAAAGAAGCTTTCATTATTAGCATTAGTTATCAATTTGCACAAAAATAAATGAATTGGAGCAACTCGCGATGCATAATAGTAATGGCGGCGAGAACAAATGTGTGCGTCATCCTCCGTGCATCGCGAGTTCCAAGAATTAGGAAAAAGTGCAGCGCCAATGCCACGTGTAAATGCATAATCATATTTATATCGGCAATGCCGAAGGCGCTCCAGGCGTAGTTATTGTTTTATTTTTATGTAAATTGACGATTAAAAGGTGAGATTCCTGCTACGACCTCCCATCAACGAAAAAATTGTTTTTATAATGTTTCGGATAATGCAATGAGCTGTTCGAATTTTGCCACAAGGAGAGTCCACACCCGCCGGGTCACGGATTTTGCTCGAAACTTTGCATAGACCTTCTTTGGCGCAAATCAAGGTCCGCTTTATCCAAATATAGAAGTGGATAATTCGACTCGGCAAAATCGAGAAAATATAAACAAATCACAATAGTCTCTGGTAAAGGCGAAAGATCCAGGGCCATCATGAGAGAAGAAAAAAACAGAGGGAATGCAGTACGTATGCGTGTATGCACGTATAGGTGTGCGTTGAGCTTGCAAGTTGTGCAAGTACACCCAGCTGACACCCTACTCTGGTTTACTTACTAGAAATCACGCCGGCGACGCGCGCACATCCTAAATATAATATCAGGGGGGGGGTGCAATCGGCCGCGAAAACGTGCGAATATCAATCTGCTCGGATGATGAATAGCCTCCCCGGTGCGATACCACCAGCACAGCCAGTCTTACGGTCCTGTCGAGCATTTAGATTCTGTTGTCGAGTGCGCGTGGATAAGATAGAATCACTGTGCGCAAATGTTTCAGAGGCAGAAGACCTTGTATAGATTTCCATGTTTATTCAATTGTAAAGTCTCGCGCAATGGGAATTAGTGCGACGCAATGACGTATTTTCTTTTTTTAAATTTGTATAAATATAAGGAACATTACAGGATTGTAAGTAATATTAAATGGAACTTTTTTTCAATTGCGTGATGATCGTATGCTTGCATCGATAAATATTAAGTGCCATAAATATTGAATGATTGTTAAATCACAATTTAAATAAAAGGCGAAGGTACTTTTTCTTTCTGCCCGAAATCGGAGTTGAAATTTAAGATATATTTAAATTCATCACCTGTGAGATCCACAGTCTTTTCTAAATATATACATTTGTTTCAATGGAATTATTATTACTTCGAAATTTTACAATTCAGCAGTATTTAGAGCGAAAGAAAATAATAATAGATCGGTTACTTTTCAGCCGCCATTAGTGATAAAGAGATATAATGCTAGCTGATAGAGGAATTATTAGAGATCCTGGTACAGCTTCTAACCTGTCGTAGATGAGATGCTGAATTTAAGCAGTTTTTACTTACTTTTCGGAAAAGTTGTTTAATGGTTATATACATAATCTTAAGCTACAAAGCCAGGGTTTTTTTTAAAGAACATTGCAATTTCTGAGCACTCCAAATTCTCTTTTAATAGAATAAACATATCGAAATTAAAGAATTTAATAAGCCCGCAATTTGAAATAATAAAAGTATTTACTATTATTAAATTGAATTTCATATTTCGAATCATTTGTACACCGAATTTCGTATGAAATAATTCGATAAAGAAGAATATATTACATCAGGTGCATATGAAATTTTTAAAAATGTTTGTTTGATTTCATTATTTTATTTATAAATACTTAAATTACTAAAAATATAACAAATATAAAAATAAAAATAAATCTAAAAGTATAATTAAACTAATAACAATTTTTATTGAATCACTTTGACTTATTTACAAGAAAACATACAATTTTTTCCTAATTTATACGTTAACAGTTTTTAAAAATAGATTATGAGTTTTATAATTGTTACTCAGTATAAAACACATTTTCAAACTAATCGCGTTCACATCGTAAATATTTTTTATTGATGAGTAATTGTAATGTGACAAAGTTAAAAATGTAAACATCTAGCTAAATTCTATATATTCTGTTATAAATTAAAATAAAATTTGAAGTTAAATATACTTTATGCAAATATGCATAAAAAGCTTTTTCCACTAAATTGAAGTTAATATTATGAAATACAGTTTTAAATTTTTAATTTTTTACATTGAATTATACACATTAATGTTAAAAAACTACAATTTCATTCAAAGTTTAATAATTTTGAACAATTTATATTTTGAATATACAATATCTATTCTATTCGTTATATTAAATAAAAGAACTGATTTAATAAAAGAAGGATAAAATTTAGGTGTATAAGAAAGAATAATATGCACTATCTTAAAATTTGTTGAATGCATGAATGTGAAGATAGTGGTTAAGAATATAAATTATTGCACAATTTACACAAAATAAATTTATTTTATTAAATCAGTTCACATATTTTCTTAATATTCGACATTAGCATTCCGCGTAAATAAAATATTTAAAACAGAATGGATAATTTGAAATTTTTAATTCTTTTAAATTACTGTCTTACTCTTTCAATTAAGTACTAGCATCATTTTTGAAACGCAGGCAACAAATTGCTTTTGCAACGAAAACCAATAGGACAGTTTTATTTATTTGTTATTCAAAGAACAGAAAATTAACTTTGTAAATGCATGTTTTAAATTTCCTTCGTTAAAAATGTGAATGTTTAAGAAATATAAAAATTTAGGAAATGCTTTAATTAAACTTTCTACCTTTTGAATAACAATTAAATATTTGAGCAATTATTTTTAATTTGCGATATTATTTTAAAATACAAATGATCGAAATGACAATGCGAAAATCTATGATACGTTCGCCGTTCTTCTTACTTTTATGTTCTGTAAATAAGAGCTGCAAACATAATAAAGATGAAGTTTCATATACAGCCGTAAACATTTTTGTTCGATGTCCAACATTTATAGATGTACGCTTTTGATACATTCTTTTAATAAAAAATATGCAATTTTGAAACATATCCAAAGTTATTTAAATACTCATAACTTCTGAACTTTAACAAAAATTTTAAATACGAAAAATTGTAGCATGATATGTAATAGAACTCAAACATTTTATTATTTTAATAAATTTTATTAATAGCATACCGATAAAATCCGTCACTAATCATCCTGAGTAAAAAATTTCAATTTTAATTTTTTTTTTATTTATAAAAATTTAATTTGCAGTTTTTAAATTTTATAACAACATTTTTGTGAATTCACATGGTGGAATAATTTATTTCTTTGAATCTTAAAGTATCTCATGTGTGTGAAGAAAACAATTTCATTTTGAAAATAAAAATATAATACATTTTAATCAACATTTTGAGAATTCTGTATTCATTTTGTTTATTCTAAACCATTGTAGGTATAAAAACTCTAGCTTAACTGAATACTCAATCAGCATAGATATTATTATATAACAATCGCATTAATAAGTGAATACCAAATTCATTGTTTTTTTCAAAAAATTATAAATTCTCCCTTAATAGACCTTATTCACTCGATATTACGTTGGTAGAAAACTGTCTTACATAAACCAAATATCATAAAATTTTACTCGCCTAGTGAAAATATTATCTTGTTCGCAATTTCGTTAACCCAATTAAAAATCTTGCAATAATTATTTCCACCAACTCCTATATCAAGATAACATGCAAGCGCCATACTTTTCCTTTTGCTAAAGCCCTTAAAAGGAGACGCTCTTCTTCCTCTTGGAGTATCCGCGTTTGCCGCGCGGTTGGTTATCGATGTAGGGATTGTCAGCGAGTGAATTGATTCTGGGCCTGCGAGGCTGAGCCTGTGGATCGATCGGCTGCATATTTGCCGGTGCTTCATCCATCGGCACGAGCTTCATCCACTTGACGTTCGGCTGGTTGGGATCGGGCACCTCCTGCGAGGCTATTCTACGATTACGATCCATGCGCGATGCCAGTGACATGTTCGGCTCGATTTCGGCCTCGTTGTCGAAGCGCAAAGCGTGACGCTGGAAGATGCTGTCAGCTGCGCCGAGTGTGTTCTTCGCCTTCTCGATCTCGGCGTTCAAGTCGATCATGTCGAACATACGGTCCTACGACATTGCAAACAACGCATTCACCGCAAAACCATGTATTTACTCGCTATTTTGTCAGCTGAATCGTATATTTTAATAAAACTTATATAAAGATTGATTACTTTTCCATAAGGCTTCTAAAATGTCTAAATTATCTAGCGTCGATTATGATTCTTTGAAACGAGTACCTGCACATCTCTTCTTTTGCGGCGCAAATCAGCCATGTCTTCTTCAAAGGCAGCGGAAGCCCGATCCTTGATTCGCCGGTGATTGGTCACGAATTCCTCGTCGAACGGATCCTCGGAATTTCCGCGACCGTAATAGAAATCGAGATCCTCGTCGTCGCGTCCTGCTAAATTTCTTGAGCCTAGAATTTGCGCAATAGAAGCAAGCGTCAAGAATAAAGCACCAGCAAGCATGATAAATATGATGTTTTAGTAAATTAAGAAGAAATTTTAATATACAAATGCATTTAATTTATTATGTTTATGGACAGCTTTCCATTGGGAAACGGGTCGCGATCAATTTTCAAAATGTTTAGTAGTCCTAAATTGGAATTTTCCGTTTTGGCAAACTGTTTAATTACAGATGTTTTCAAGACTGCGAAAAAGAACCTTATAAGGCAAATGGGAGATAATATGCAAATGTTGGGAAGACGTTGCGAAACAAATCGTTCAAGGTAATAAGAAAATTATGAGTTTAGCCGTGGGAATATTTACTTGTCGTCATATTTTTTTCTTTTAAAGACTGATCGAAATCCGTTTACCATAGAGTGGTTTCCTTATTAGTAAAAGCTTATTTTAAGTGTTTTTTATTTTAAGTCATTCAGTTCTAAGATAAAATCTATTCAGTTAAAATTTGTGAGTGTTTTAGTTAAAGAATATCCATTACTTTGTATTACCTATATCACAAAATAAATTTTCTATTCCTTTAACGGGTCAGATACTTATCAAATTTCTTTGTACCAGGTACTGAAAAAAGCTACTAGATAAAACTACGAAATGAAACCACGTAATTTCACTACGTGGTCAAACGTTCTTTCAAAAACTTTTTTTTAAAACAGCTCAATTTGTTTTTCTAAAAACTAGTTGATTTTAACATATAAAAACACGCGGTTCTTTTAAAAATAATTAAAATAATCTCTATCTCTATGTGCATGGAAAATTTTTGAAACGTACGTGGGTCTCGAGAAATCTTCGACAAACGAACCCCAAGGGTTTCATGTGTTCAAAGACTCAAGAAAATTGATCATCGATGCACATTCATTATATATGCTTGCGTGGGACACCCGAAGGGTTTCTACGAACAAAATCTATCGAGACCCGCGATTTTCGAAGAGCGGCAATTCTCATACTGTAAGGGAATCTCTCAGTTCTGCGCGTAAGTAACATTTCGCTCTTGTGCAAATCCGTGGCGTTCATTCGCTCGCGCTATACACTTGCGAGACAAAGCAGGCGCTGTAAAGCATTTTCCGTAAGGTTTCACGCCTTGTGCAAAGTTAAGAGTAGCTGAGTAAATTATAAATTTGCTTCTCTTTCGCTAAAACCTGAAAGGACCTTCATTATATTCGCGAAACGTTCGCTCACAAGGGGAACCTACGATCTCGAGAACAGTGAGTTTTCTAAAACTTTGGGAAGCAATTTCTGGTACCTAAAAACGAAGTTTAGAACTAATATTTGCGACCAATTGGCCCAATCTTTCAGGATAATCGCTATTCAAGTCAATTAGGCAAAAATACATACAGATGTTTCATGCTTTATAGCTCGGCAACTAAATGAAATATAAAATGTCTCAAAATCACTTATGAAAATTGAGTATGAAACCTTCAATTTGAGCTGTTGTAAAAGTAAAAAACTCATTCGAAAGTTATGAGCGTTTTAATATTAGACGCAATTTTGCACTTAAAACTCTGAATTATTTTTTATACTAATTAAAAATGCAAAACTGTGTCTAATATTTAAGCTCTCATAACTTTTGAATCAATTGAGCTATAACCTCTCAAATTGACGGTCGCATCCTCAATTTTCATTTGAGATGTGATTTAGAAACATTTTTTATTTTCGTTTGTTGCCGAGTCTTAAAGCGCGAAACAATTTAATGAATTCTTACGTATTTGGCGTAAATAGCGGTTATCTTGAAAAATTGTGTGCATATAGATCGCTAATATTAGTTCTAGCTTCATTTTCAGAAACCAGAAACAATTTTCCAAAGTTTCAGCGAAATAGTGGGTTGTTTCCTTATCAGTTACGTGAACGCACGTAAGATTGGGCTTCGTCATCTAGCGGAAATACACGAATGATTCACTTACTCTTTTCGTTTCATATTTCGTATTATGTCCTATCTCTCGCTCTATGGATCATCTTTGTATAAAAATTAGAGCTTGAAAATTTTTATTGTAATAATTAGATGCTACTCAATTAATATATTCTCTTATATTATGATACTTTTTATATACACGACATGTTGTTATTGATATGTTTTTATACTCGGATAGAAATTCTCTAGGCAAAATAGCGATATTATTTCTAAGGAATATCAATATAAATATAGTAAAATTTCATATGCAGCTGGTAACATTTAGTAGAAACTATTATAATTTTTCCACTTTTATAATTTTTTTGAGGAAATTATTTTTCATGTTTATATACAGATCACTTAATGTATGAGCGCGTAATCATTTTTATTCAAACTGCACCAATTAAAGAAAGAGTATATATTATGCACCTATTAGGGAACAAAAAAAAAGAGTTTACCTATATATTCCGTGTTTTTCATCATGAACGTCATGTTAATTTTTGTTACTTTCTAATAACTATATTGCATAAATAAAATATACACTGTGATATATACAATTGTGATCCTTGCATATCATTACTATATAATATTTATTCTTTATATTGGATTATTTGAAATGTATTATAATATACCTCCGTTATTGATTAATTTCCTTTTCAACCATAGATGGGAAATACTGAAGAATTAAGTTAAGGTCAAAAGCTGTTTGGATATACTTAAAAAATAAGTATAAACAATACTCTTAAATTACCTTGCACTTAAGGTTCAAGCAGTAGCTCTATGAATAAATGGCATTCGCTATTACAACATTTGCTGCATGTAATATAAAATATCTAGAATCGTATTTATACTTAAATTATTGATTGCTAATCAATACTCATTTGATGAGATTTAGTGTTACTTTTTAATTTCCGATTTTAAACGTTTCGTATATTACTATTTACTTATTTACTTAAAATTCATATTAATCAGTATGTACATCTATAACATGTATACTTGCAACGAATTAAAATTTTTATATATTTTTAGTACATTTTAGTTACTATTGATGTGCAAAAACTACTTCTAAACATGTACATAAACTCACCTTATTTAAATATACAGTGGAGTTGTGCTCGAAGAGAACATGCTTGGAATGGAAACACAGCAGGTGGATCAAACAACACAAAAGACTGAGACATCAAATACAACGACAACATTGACGAAAAGAACATTATTGTGGAATTCCTGTAGGCATGTAGGAAGGTATACGGAAGGTAAAAATAAAACATGATGTTGGGAAAACAATGTGGTTTGTTTTTCTTCGGAGCACACGAACGAAAACCTCGTGGGCTTGCCTTTTATTTCTTATTATAATACGAAACGAAAGGTAAGGATTATACATGATCGACATTACATATATGCGGCAAAATACAGCTACAAATAACAACGTGTAGCTTTATTCTGTTTAAGGAACATCTTTTGTCTTTTCTTTCTTCACAAGGTAAAACCATAAATTATACTTAAATGTGCCTTGGCACTTTAAAAAATATCGCTCTAAGGTATATGATTCTTTAATTTTATATTTAAACAATCGAACGAGAAACGAAAATACACGCACAGTTTCAAACAGAAATGATGACGTATGTCGTCAGAGAATAAGCGCAGGGTTGAGTTGTGGAATTAATCTTTAGGAACGCATAAGTTGGTTTTTGGGTATTATGGCAAGAAAACTGCACAAATCGATTTTTTATTCAATCAATATAAGTTGAAGATCTCAATTATTAAACATATTAATTTGATGTTACAATAATTTATTTCAGATCGTAAAGATAACTTAATCGCAACGTTCTATCAATACAATAAAATTTAACGCCTTGTCGTATTGCTTATCCATAGACATAAGTTTCTTTTTAAATTTTATACAGCTGTAAGGCTCAACTATATCTTTCGCGATTTTATGTAACATTTCTAAATATTACATTTGCATTATTATCAAATTGCTTAAGAAACATTATTTTATATTATATAAATAGTATTCCATTAATGAAATTCATTAAAGGCACATGTGTAGACAGAAGATATATTTCTCGTCGTGCTCGTGCGTCACGACAATATTCAAAACATTACACAACGTCGCACAAAAATAGCTTTTGATTTTGTACTTTCATACAAGAAATTCAATCTTTCTAAGGATTTTAGTTCTAAATTAAATTGACTGCTCGACAGCATATAAAAAATCAACTGTGTTACAAAGGTTTCGTAACAATCGATAAATGTAATATACTTTCAATACCAATTGATATTATTAAAAGTTGCATTCCATTTATCGATATATTTCTATACATTAAAAAAGTTTTAGTATTATGACTTTTCATATAAAGTAAAGTATGCAAATAGTTTATTAAAGTTCTAATTTTTTTTTGTTTTTAATCAATGACAAATTATATACTGAAATTATGTAAAAAAAAACAATGTTTATGCATATGACTTTTTATGTGTTAGAATCATGATACTAGAATTTAATGAATTTATAAACAGAAAGTGTATTAAAATTGAGTATAAATTTTTGTACATTTAAAAATGTTGCATTCTAGAAGTTTGCCCTAAACGTACATTATTTTTAATTTAAATTTGTTAAAATAGAATGAGCCCTAAAATCATACTTTAGCAGCTTACAAAATTTAATAATGGTGTATACTTTTTATACTGAAAGAAAAACCGTGATTTGATAACATCAACGAAAGATCTTGAAGTGTGTAATTTACACTTGATATGTCTCAAGTCCATCAATCATAATGCCACTTGTGGTCTTGGCCAAAAAGTCAGAGGAAAAAAGGTAGTCGAAATCGTAGATCGTAACGTAATAAGGAAGTAGTGCTTTACGATTAAAAATGACGATGGTATGTGAGCAACTTTAATTGACAAGAAGTCAAAATCATATTGAACATGACATTCGTCCTAACGATGATAAAGAAATGGACGGGAAATTTCTATTCATGTTAACAAATCACGATTTGTCGCCGATACATGCAGTTGTACAGTAACATCAACGCTTTCTTCATTCAAATCAATCTAAGCAGCATCGGTTATAAAAGGGGCTGCTCATCGATAACGAGCGCGAAATATAAGATCTTCCAAGAGCGTACGATATCCGATGCAGGCCATTGGCTCACTCGGAGATAGAGAGAGAGAATGAAAGAACCTTTAGCAGGGCACGCGAAGCGATAGACGCGGGGCAAGGGGAGCGAGAGAGCCACCAGTTAGAAGGAGACGTGTTTCTCGCTCTTCTCGGACCTGTGCACCGACTGGGAGGATATCTTGGTCGCGCTGCTCAGACACTCGTCCGCCGCGGAGTTGGTCTCGTTGACCATGGCCCTGAGCGCCGCGGCCCGTCTCTCGCGTCTCGCCTGCTTCTCCGCCATCTCCTCCATCTCGAGCTCGAGATCGTTCAGTCGGGCCTTGCTCCTCTTGGCTCTGCTCGCCGCGGCGCTGCTCAAGTCCTCGGCGATGCCCTCCGGCCCCGTCTCGCTCGCCAGCTTCGACCACTTGGCCATGATCGAGGGCCTGCTCAGCTCGTCTATGAGATCGTTGGTCTCGGTCTCGCCGGGTCCGAAGCGCGGACGTCTGCGAAAGGCCGCCTCGGCCTCGTCCAGGGCGGTTCGGGCCCCCTTGGTGCTCTGCAGGAGCTTGTCGTCGATCGACTCGGAGGTGATCTGCAGTCGGGACTTGAGTCGGCTGGTGGTGGCCGCGACGTCGTTGGCGAACTCGTCGCCGAGGAGGCGACGGGGTCTGGAGGTGCGCTGGCCGCGGATGTCGAAGACCGTGTCCTCGGCCTCGTCGAAGAAGGGATCGCTCATCGGCGGTAGATGCGGACGGCTACGTGACGAGCTGGTGGAGGAGGAGAGGGGCTCGTGGTCGAGGTCGAGGTCGCTGCGACCGTATGCGCCTTGGCGGGAGCCCGCGAGGTCGCGCGTACCTGCGAACACGGGATAAAGACATGCATGGAGATCGTTGCGAGAGGTCATTTGGGGGAGGAGGGGTCGAGGCTGTAACGAGATCGTTCACCGGATATATATATATATTGCGGATGTATCCCAAATTCGGGGGTAATAGGGTGCTGCCGATTTCACTTTTGGATCGTCTCTATATTGGGGTCAAGTGCGATCTTTGTTGCGCACTCAAGCTTTATTCTATATATCCCAATGGCTGTTATACCGATCGATTGCCAGCGGTTGTTATTTTCATCGTGTTTGTTTGCTATTAGAGATCGAATCGGCTACCGCTTGCTGCAACGGTCGACTAAACGATCGGTATACAAAGAGAAAAGGTTAAGAACGATTGCGAGAGTCGCAGACTGATCAGTTTGCAACAATTGCTGCCTGACCGTATAATGTCAGATATTATATATGTTAGGTTTTCAACTGCAATTTAACTGGTCTATTCGCATACCGATTATTCGGATCTGTTCTCTTTGTACTGAAATACCGATTGGATACTTTCAACATAAGGAAAGTTTTAGTTCTATTCTTGGAATCTAACGAAACGGATTTTCCGGGCGCTTGATTTATCCAAATTTGGATAAATCAAGCGCCCGGTATTTTCTCAGTAAGTTGTTATATTATTTGAAAAGGAGGAAGGTTCAAGACGGTCCACTGTAAATCACGTAATTTCTTTTTATTTGGTGTATATTGTAGATTGTAGTTTGAAGTAAGAAATTTGGTGCTGAAATGAGGCGTTTTGGTCGGTGAAGAACCTCTACCAGGGTAGAAAACGATAGGTAAATCTCGTGAAAATCGGCGGATATTTGACATTTTGGCTATGGCTAAAGTTCTTGGTCGGTCCTTGCCTTCATTCCGATCAAAACCAAGCTTCTCGAACACTTTTCTGTAGATCACTCAAATGCTAGTTTAGATATTGTTTCTTTTGTGCCGGTATAGTCGATGGCAGAGGTTTTGCACCAAACGAAATGGCTCATTTCAGTTTAAAATTAATTACTTCGATCCAAAATAGATATCAAATTAAAAGAATTTATATAATTTTGAATGGAGTCGAAAATGACACCCATGGATCTTCAACCTTACTGTAACTGAGTATCTATTACATAAATAATTAATTAAAAATTGAGGCTACCTCAAATTAATATTTCAGAAGATCAAAACTTAGATGGCTCGACGTTGTCTTTGTTTAAAATTATATTGTCATTGTACAATAATGATACATTTTTGAAGTGCATTATAATCTTGTATAATTTCAAAAATATAAAATTATTGTTTTGCAGTTTTCTGTACAAAGTCTATCCATTATTCATCTCATTTCATAATAGCTTTTTTTTAGTTTACAGATTAATAGTTTTCAAAAACAGTTTAATCTAGGAAATATTGCCTACTAAATATTAATATTTAGTATAATTTTTGGATTGATGAAATGATTTCTAATTTTTTGAAAACTTTTGACTACGTTGCAGTTGTAAATAAATTTTTCAATCGGTTACCATTTTTAGATACATAATATCTAAATTGAAAATCTTGTAAACAGTTTTTAATTAATGTCCGTCATATAAGATTATCATAAGCGATCGATTTAAATTAAAAAAGTTATTTTAGTTCTAGCAACAAACCGTAAAGATACTGAACTTAATTAAAATTTCATTTTCCATTGGAAACATTCTTTAATTTTTAATGGGCATTTATAACTTCTATTTCATTAATTTCACTTTTTCAATGGTAAACAAATCCTAGCTGCATAATAATTGAGTGCGTTTTAAGGGGAAGTAGAAGCGGCGACAAAGGTTGAAAATCCTCGAAAAGAAAAAGAACTAATGTTCGCCTGTGCTGGAGGAGACTCAAGTTCATCGCTACTCTAAACTGCTCCAAATTCTAATTAAGGCCCCCGGACCTTACACCTACGCTCTCATCTCGGAATAAATTCTAGTATTGCGGAAATAACCTTCGGGCCGCGGATTCTGCCGGCGCGCATCGCAAAAGTAGTTCAAGGTCATTTGCCACGGGCCATCGGCCTATCGTAGGAGGCGCGACTTAATAATTGAATCTGGATTTTTTTAGAGTACTTTTACTTGTTACCGTTGCCCTCTACGCCCGTGCATTACAACTCTTCCTTAAGAAAGCTAACTTGAGAACAAAGTTTAATCAATATATAAGGACTATAAGCTTTTCTTAAGTGCCCGCACGTTCTTTTTTATTTTTCTCGGTTTTTTGTTAAATTTTTTAGCATCATGCTATTTAAAATGTATATCCTTGTTGAATGCAAGTATTAATAAATAAAAAGCCTTTTATTTTTGCAAATATTTTTTTTTAATCGTTTGATCTAGAATATTACAAATAATAATGTCTTGAATTTATGTAAGTGCTGATCATGAAAAAGTCCAACATTTTTAGTTTACTGTATTCAGTAACAAACTGTAGGAAGAAACCATTTGTAAATTATCGTTTACGCTGTATGCGTCTTTATCCAAGTCACGTTTTTACACCCGAGACGTTCGAGATATTTCTCTCTCTTCTCATTACTACCAGCTTTAACCCATTACTTGCCAAGCAGACATTTTGTTATCAATTGCCTTTTCGCACAGGAAAAAAACCTTGGCCTTTCAGGATCTATACTCATTTTTATTAAACATCGACCGAAACTTTGAATAGTACATTACTTTACAGATACAATTCATTTCTTGAAATCCCATCTCTTCATTTTCTACGTTCAGTACGTTACCTTTAATGATCCAAAAGTAATACTACAGGTACATTCAATATGATGACAAGATGGGATTTTAAAATTTAAGAGTTGTAGCTACAACGAAATTTATCTTTGGAAATTTTAGAAAAGCGACTTCAGATTCTGGAACATCAAAATTTCTTGGTCAGGTAATAATAGTTCCGATACATTTTGGACTAAAAGAAAAACTATTCTTTTCTCGGTTAAAAAGTCAAAATCGACAGTAAAACATCCGCTTGGGAAGAAATGGGTTAAAATAAAAAAGGATTCCTTTTCCCTCGTAAAATTCCTAACGCAGTCTACGCAACTCCTTAAAAATAAGGAAATATCTTTGAGTGGCGCTGCACACGCACAGGCTTACAGGTTTTACGTGCTACATTTTATTATGGGACTTGATTACCATTCCCTTCACCCCCATTTTAATCAGGTACCTACCGGGATGGATTATACGGATTTTCAACGAGCTTAGAATGTTTATTCGCACGAGCCGTTGACACGCATTTTTTATAAATTAATTACTTGAAAATTATAGATTCTCATTTTAATGCAATGAAAACATTTTTATGATCACATATGTACGAACGAAATAACAATTTAATAATATTTATTTTAGTAATTAATAACAATGTACTTCAAATTTTTAAATAAAACATAAATTTTTATATGCACTTATTTAGCTTTATTTTACCAATTCATATTGGCATTTATTTATTAACATAAACTTTAATAATTCAAATTTTTTAATATAATAAGTATTTCAAACATTGAATAAAAATGAAAAATTTTGTCTACTTTAATTCTACTGTTTAATACTTTAAAAATTGAAATAATATTTACTGGAATGTTTTGTTTTATTCAAAGAAATGTAAAATAGATAAAATCCCATTAGTTTAACATACCGAGCTTACAGAAGCTTAAACTTTCTACTTTAAATCTAACATTTCCATTGATTGGATCGAATTGAAGAAATATTAAAAACTATAATTTACAATTCGATAATATTGATATTTTAAGCTTCAAAGTATTGGAAGTCGTTTCATACGTTTTTGTAAATACTTTTCATTTTATATTATTTATAAATAATTAATATTTTATTACAGAAATCCAATCGGAATCTAAATTGAATTATGAACATCATAGCAAACCGTTTTTTATTATAAATATTAATATATAATTATTAATTGGATTCATTAAATGTATACAGAATTTAGAAACTAAGAATAAATTCATACAGCACCACAAAAATAATAAAACAAGTTTAAGATTCTCCTGGTCCCTATTAAAACCCTCTGTATATTTTAATCAATAATAACATTAATAATTATACATATTGTAATCAATATATATATATTATAATATGTATTTATACAAATGTGTGTTTATTTGTTGTAAAATGATTCGTAATAAAATGTAAATATGTGTTTTTGTATTTTTGTATTCAGTTTTTTGTTTCACATAAGTATTATAAAAATTGAATCGTGCATTGCTACAAGAAAAGTTATTGAAACCGTGAAAGTACTTAATCATTCTAATATATACTTAATGCTTAGGGTTAAAAGTTAATACTGTAAAGTAAGTAGCTTAAAATATTCGATTAATTATGTACAAATTACTGGTTATAGTAATTATAATTATTGTGAAGTTGAATTAGTTATATTAAATTAATGTAATTTTATTGTTATTTAAAGGATGTACTATATATTATTCTAAGAAAATAGTTTTAATCAAATCGTAGTTTTAATAAACAGTATTAAGTTAATCTATTAATAAAGTTTAATTTGTGTCAAATTGTTAAATTTACTTATGTTACTTATGTCATACGTTAAAAATAATTATTAATAATTTTCACATTTTAATATTTAGTAATGTCGATGTTTTTTAGTTGAGGGAATTTATTTTATTCAAAACCTTATTATTTTATTATTATAACTAAAATAGGTACCTATATTTTGAGATAAGGTTAATTTACTCCTTCTTCTGGCATTATAAAATAGATGGTTGAAATAGAATATTGAAAAAGGCAAATCAAAGATAATAAATTGCATAGTAGATAGAAACAGCGCAGTCTCAAGAAAAATGAAAATAAAAGTAAAATGTGCATAAAATAATATCATAACAAATTCAATATGTACAAAATAATAAATCCATAAAGTAAAGTATAACGCAATATTAAAATCATAAGAAAATAATATATATTATATGTACATAAGGCAAATAATAATAACTAAAAATAAAACATAAATAACGAAAAAACAAATAAATAATAATCAAAGAAACTTGTGAAGAAAGAATAAGACGATATAGTCGATCCATAGAGAAAAAAAGAATGAAAGAACAGAAAGAACAAAGGCACTCAAGTGGAAAAAAGTCACATTCGCAAGACCCCAAAATCTATATATTGAAAGAGAAAAAGATTCAGCGGTAACAAAACTCATGCGTCTTCAATATATATTTTTCGTTTTTTGTTCATAGAAAATGAGGCAAACATTTATTCAACAAGTCAGTGTTTTCGGTACAATGATTATGGACAACAAAATGGTTGTGAGCCGTAAATTGACAAGTGACAAACGCACAACAGAGGGGTGCACAATCTTTCAAGAGAAAATCAAGAACTGGTAAGTTGGTGGAGAGGTAAACTTCAACACGCAGGTGCATCGTTATTATACACGTATACCGGACAAAAAAAAATATAGTGTTGTTCTGATGTGTCTTTTTTTTCGTGTAATCTAGATTAAGATTGCGTCTCTTGTCGCTCGCATCCTTTCGTTACTTATTTTTTCATCTCTGAATTTCTTTGAAAATATATTGTTACATGACGCGTTCAAGGAGAGGCCATCATCGTTATTATTCACAAAAGGTAAAAGGTAACACAGAAACTAAACGAGCGTTCGAACGTTCATGAACCAAGAAAAAGAAAAAAGAAACAACGTGTATACCATTCGAACGTCGCGACTACTGTACGCGTAAGCTCCCAAGGACGCAATCCCCATTATATCTAAATCTTATACTCTGCACAAAGATTGCGATCCTCGGGCTCTTGACTTATCTCGCGATTTCGTACGTAAATATCTAATTGAATATCGCGCGTCATCGTTGGGCAAAAGTGTCCCGCGGCTTATCACGAAGCTCTTTTTTTCGTTCGATATTTAGGAGAGTGTGGAGAGATGGAATTATAAAGTGTGTCGGGATCGTTGGCGGCATTCCATTCTGTTTTTTTTTTTTCTTATTGTACTCGTATCTTTTTTTTCTTTTTTTCATTTTCTTTTTTTTGTTTGGTTTGCTTTTGTTTTGTTTTGCTTAAAACCACTTGGGAAAACGACTGAAGATGTTACCGATGTCGCTACGGCGCGCGGCGATCTCGTCGGCTAGCGAGTTACGTGGCTCGGGGAATAGCGGACGGCCGCTGTACTTCCTGTCCAGGTTCTCGATCGTCGGCTTGTAGTAGGACTCGCCCTTGTCGTAGTTGCAGCCGTAGACGCGCGTGCGCGGCCTGCTCAGTATCGGCCTCGACATCCTTTCAGATTTATTCGCTGTTGAGTTTTAGGGCTGCTACCTCCGATTCCTGTTTCCTGCGAACCAACAGATTTTTTTTTTGTTCACATTGACATAGGTCTTATACACAGTAAATAAAGAGATTCGTTGGTTTAATTGGATTGAGATGTATCGTGTGTAGCGGTAATCGAGGATTTATCTTTGTTAAATAGAGCAGAAATGTTGCTGGATGAAAGGTGCTTTAAAAGAAACTGGCAAGCGAGTAAGCGACTGTATGTTGTAGCTTTGCAGAGGAGCTATGCACCACTGACAGATTTATTAAGCGCAATATTCACGTTCTCGTTTAATTCACGATGCACTCGAATAAAGTTGAGAGTTTGTAAAATATCGAGTTTGCCCAGTAGCGTTTTATATTATCGAATGACAAAATTGCGAGACGGCCAGACGATTGTTTTGCATAATGCATTTTAATTTTAATTAATCGATTTGACTCTGTGAGATATTGAATAAGGGCAATTAGCTGATATTCATGATGTCGCATTATTTATCGACTGTTTATATTTCCATGTATTATAAGCATTGGGAACATTCAACTCGTGGTTTTTTTTTTTCAATCGAGCGTATTCTCATAAGCTAATAGACAACACAAAGTTAGTAGAGCTCAAATGTAATTTCATCACGGAAGGATATGGACATCGTCTTTTTTATATTAAAAACAGTTAAGTAAGTAATAGTAAACTCACGTGATAATTTTAATGGCAATGTTGAAAAGTAATAGAGTTAAGGCAAGATTTTTTTATATTCATGAAATTCAAAAATGCGATCTATAATGCAATCTTTACTTTACCGACTATCTATGTATCATCGTTTATCATTTTCTTTATTATTCCTTATTATTTAACGACTTTTACTGTTTTGTTATCTATTAAAATATCGATAAAACTATTTTTTTTAATTATTTTCAGTTAATATTATACAGTTGAATAACACATTTTGAAACAAAAATTTTTTTAGTCGTTTCTTATCATCGTGACGAAGCCTGGTGACGTTCGAAACACATCTTTATTTTTAAACGAGGTGTTAGACTCGATACCACAGTTGACGCTGCTATAAAAAGCGTCAGAGCGTGGAATTAAGTCGTAAGTAACCTGCAAATAACCTTATAAACCGTCAGTTTCAATCTAAATTATAATCGTGTATTGAGAAATCTTTTAGTGACAAATATTATAAATATTTTCAAAAGTTTATAAAACGTGTTAAACGACTAATCTACTAATAGTTTAAATTACTTAAACAATGAATCTATCGCATTTGAAATTACCATTCAATTCGTGTTTTAATTTTACTGTAAAATAATTTATATCGTTCATATTTTTCTGCTTCGCTCTATTAATCACAGCCAAGAGACGCGAAGAATCAAATTTGGCCACTAACAAAGAGAGATTATTCGATCCCAAGAAAAAGAATTATTGTCTAAACAATTGTCTGACTATAAATACTAAATGTTTGCCTTGGAAATATTTATGTACAGTAACGATCTTATAAGACAGTTATGTTTGTGGTCATTAACTGGTTAATTTTAAATTTATCTGTTGGGAATTATCAAATAAAATGTACCTATATTTATCAACACCACTTTTAAAAGTTACTAATGCCATGTAATACTTAAAATCATACATTTTTTTAATAGAATTTTCTAATAATTAAATATGGGTAGTTTATTTTTCAAAAAAAAAAAAAAAAAATAGAAAACAGATTCTATAGATAAAATGTCAATATCAACACTAACATTAAAAAAAAGACCAGATCTTGGGGATTTCTTATACGACGAAAATTAAATCCAAAATAGTGTCACGAATGCAGCATGCGGTAGTCACAGCTGCAATAGAGGAATCGCATAAAAGCGCGTGTGCAGCGTCGGCGCGGCGCCTTTGTCCGGCTCTTATGTCGTCGGTCATCCAAACGAGAGGGAGAGCATAGAAATTCTGTACTCGAGGAAGCGGCAAACTGGAGCGACAGAGCCAGCGGGTTATGTGTGCTTGCGCGTGGGCCAAAATAGATCGCATCTAATTTGGTGCCCGTGAATCGAAGCGACGCGTCTCGCGGCTAACGCCGCCCCAACCGCCGCGCCACTCGTCGACGTTCTCCCCTTCCTATATACATATGTTTTCGCACGCTTCGCTCTCGTAATCGCGCACCGACTCTCACTCGATTTCTGCCTCTTATTACGAATCTCGAGCATCTCGGGCGCGCGAGGTATTCCGATTAAAGGTGGAGGTTCGTTGATTGCAGCTTGGAATCCGCGGTTCAATCCGAGATTGAGAATTAATCATGTATATGATGCACGATTATGGAGATTGGTGACCAACGAAAATACATTTTGCAAATCTTAGAAATTGTATAGAAATCCTGGGTTTGATTTTTAGTATCGATAAACAACGTTCTTAGACCAAATCTGCGTCATTGATAAATGCTTGACTGCGGTGCGCTACCGCCCCCCTTTATCAGCTTACTTTACGTTTATCTTCAAAGGTGCGCTTAATTACTGACGTACGATAAATAATAATTATTGATACTGTTCACCTTGCAAGTGCAACAAACTAATGAAAAAATATTAGGATACGTTTAATATATCTCGATGTCCCAAACATTGAGACATCAATGAAAGTAACGATATCGGAACTGCTGAAGAATTAGACTGGAAACGCAGAAGATAAAAAGCTCGTCAAGTTTAAGAATAACCGAATGTTGGTAAATAGTCGAAAAGGTATATCTGGATCATAGGTAAAATGAAAACTTTATAGGTTCGTTGCGCCAGAGAATGACATTTCGCTATATACTTCCCGATGCACGTGCGGTCTTATTTTTACGAGCATCGCACACGCGGATGGCGATTCGAAAAATATAATTAAATGGCGATAAAACGAAAACGTATAAAAAGGTGATTTCTAAAATTATCCGAATTCGTGGAACAAGCCGTCATCGACTAATTGTAAATCCATTCGCGGCTGGTACGTAAACAACGACGCGGTTGGTTAGGATTCGTAATGCTTCGGATTGGCGCACGAGACATTATTATTCGCCGTCGTCGCGAATTTTCCGCACCGCGTAAAATGTCAAGGATCCATCGGAGAGCCAAACGTCTTAATAAGCGCTGACTTTTTCTCTCGGCATGATGATTGCACTGAACGGTTTTATGCGGGTACCGGAGTTGGTCTGTCATTTTGCGAGGTGATTTTTCAGAACATATTTGAAAGTAGCATGTGGCACTCGTGTTTGTTGCAATTTCTGTTTGTTAAGACATAACAAAAGGTTTTTGCAAATTTCTCATATTTCATATGTGACTTAATTTGTTATTTTACTATTGAATATTAGTTTCGCACACTGTATGTAACTATGTAACTCGAAGAGAGTTTTATATATATACAATAACAGTGCTTTGCATCACTTATACTTTTTCTTAGCAAAACTCTCTTCGAGTTACATAGTTACATACAGTGTGCGAAACTAATATTCAATAGTAAATATATATATATATATATTATGCACAGATAGCTTATCTACGAAAATATTTGCAGCAATAAAATAAACAAAATTAATGAAAATTAATAATTTGAACTTTAATAGGTATCAAAACGACTTTTTGTTTTTTGTATTTCTAGATTTATCGATTAAAGTATAATAAAAAAACACTAAAAAATGTAATTTGTACATTTGTATAGGAAGTTATTTTGTTCATTATAAAAGTATAAAATGTAACAAAAAATTCATTCCAAATATATAAATACACCGTAATGTCCTTTACTCATGAACAGTTATATTCATCTTTGAAGATGCAATATTTATTTCATGTATTGTTCGAAAATATTCTATATTTAACTTTTATGGATTGACAAGCTATAAATTATAGCGCCATTTCAGCCAAATCATTGGCTATTATAAACCTGTTTGCGAGGCATAACGGCACCTACTGAGACAATTGGCAACTGCTTTTATTTCATATCTATATCAAAGTCAATTAGAACCTTGGCTCTTCAGTTCCTCGTTAATTAAACTATCAAGCCTTTAATTGGTATAAAATAATTCACAAAGTATGCCGTTTCTGCAAAGAAAGACAAATTTATATCGCCTTACCAAATTGGCCAAAGATTTTATTAATCTACGCACATATATAAACTGCCACAACTTAAAACATCGTCGTTGTATAGATTCGTAAAAGCTCGACACTAATACAAAACAATCAATCTTCCTATAAGTATACGAAAAGAATCGGATCATTTCCGGCTCGGTAGAAACAAAGTCGCTCGAGCCGCTCGAAAGTAAATAAAAGCACGAGTCACCGGAGCGTCGAAGCACGGTTGAATAATCGGATCATTGACGCGGTCTGCACTTAATTCGCGCATCGACGACGCAACGCCATGCGTCCTATGCGGGCGCAGTTTTATTTTAACGAGCTTGCGACACTAAGCCGACCGAGAGAGAGAGAGAGAGAGAGAGAGAGAGTGAGAGAGAGCGACATAAGAAAAGAGGAAGCCGAGTGTAGAACGCACAGTTCAGTGTCATGCCAGCCGCTTTAGAGTATAGCCGCGGCAAACGAGTTATTTAAGCTATGCTAACGCTTTTAGTTTCTGAGTCAGAGCTACCCAGCCAAGTATTCCGCTCTACACCCTTGAATGTCATCTAACTCGTAAATGCGTCCAGCCGATTGTCTTTTCAAATCGGGGGGCCCTTAAAGACTGGATGAGCTTGACGTCTAATTTGGGTCAACGAGTCGCGCGAAGATTGTTAAGGGATGGAAGGCGAATCTAACTGGTTAACCATGCGGATAGCTTACTGTACGTTCACTTGTTTATCATTCCAAATGTATTTGGTAGAATTGAAAAAGTTTTATTATTAAACCATAGTTTAATGGGATAATTACGAAATTATATTCTCACGCGAACGTTTTGAATAAATAATGCGACGCCGCGGATTTCTGGTTGTCACAATTTATAATGCGGCATAACGGAAAAGTAAAAAGTCTTGTCTACAAGTCGTCGAGATGACAAGGTACAAATGCTACACGAAAATACACGCCACTGTTTTCATCATCGCCGTGATGCACTTCCTGTTTTCGTGAAAAATTGCGAGCAAAGGATTTTGGACATGCATTTGTGGCGAAAAGTTTTATTTATTTAGGAGCGTACAAAGAAAGTTGGTTGTTGTGTTTTTTTTAACCGAAATTAAATAAAAGCTACCCGCGAATCTTTGTCTTTGCCTTTTTTTTATTATTGTTTTAATTTTATTCGTGTAGATTTTGGATATTATTCAAGGATATTAGTTTCATTCCTGTGACTAAAAGAGCATTTTCGGTTTTGATCCAATTTTATCGTATTGTCATTGCGGAAATCGCGGCGAAACTACAAGAGGCTTAACATGCACCAACGCGTGATCGCTAAATTTATTTATTTCTAAATTAGTGATTCTAAATCTCGCATATAATTATGACAATGTTCTCTCACAAGAATTTATGACAATTTTAATTTTAATACGAAGATGTCAAGATTTTGTTTACGCTGCTAAAACAATTATTGTCTTATTCGCAAATGATTCTTTCCTTTAAAATATATTAATCGTTAGCTTACAAGAAGCGATTTTTGTTATTACAAGAAAATAATTATTATCGCGAAATCAACATCAGATGCAAAAAGAAGAAAGTTAAACATCATATATATATATATACGATGGACAAGGAAACAGGTACGAGAAATAAGAACTCTATTTGTGTATCTATATGTATATACATTTTACTGTGCCTATTTCCTTATTTCTATTCCGGGTGTCTATTCCTTTTTGTGCCAGGGCTCTAGATGTTTTGGTATACTTGTGTGTTATGTGTTTGGTGTACACAAAAGGGACATTTTTCAAATTGCATTGATTCAATTATTGATGTAGTATACATATAACATATATGCATAAATCTATTTGAGACATTTTTTCTGACAATTTTTAAATTGCACACATAGAATCTGAAGATGGGAATCATGATATTCAATATTTAATGTACGGTTTTTACTGAAATTTTTTTGATTCGCTTAAAAAAGAGTGCGTAAAACTAAATCATCTTTATGCACGATTTTTTTAAGGAATACGAACGTCGTTAATAAGTCATAAATGGCTACAAAATAAAAGTACTTGGAAATTACACACATTCTTCATTTTCAATTCGCGTATTAATTAATATCTTTCGATACACGTTATGTTTGACCAAATTCATACATTTTCGAGTTTAGAAATTCATACAAAATTTATCTGTATTTACGTAAAACTGTCTACATTTATATATAACCTTTATACACGAATATTCAGAAGATACTCAGCCGTAATTTAATCTCGAGTTCCGTGACCCGCAATTAGGCAAGTGAATCAAATTACACTCTTTTAACGGGAGTTTTTCGGCATATATCAAGCGCAAAAGCTTTACCGGGCAGCGTTTCTTTCGTTTCTTTCGGTCTCTTGATGGGTATTTAGGTCAGGCACGAAAATAGATCTGGGTTCTTTCAAAAGAAGAAAGGCAAACGTTAACGCGGCGCAACGCGGCCCGCGTAACAAGAGCGACGAGTTGAGAAACAATAAATAACAGCGGCAAATCGATAGGCGCGAAAACGTTACAGCGTTAAAAATCCAAAATTAATGGAAGTTTATACAGAGCGACAAGTAATAAGCCTACTAAACGTGCTTAACCGAAATGAAGCGTAAATACGTAATTGAAGAGAGAGAGTGAGAGAGCAAAAAAAAACGAGAGAAAGAGGTGTACACGGATGAGGTTGCAAGGGGAGGGATTACGCAACGAGTTAAACGAACGCTAGCGCTTGCGTCCGTCTCTCTGTCTGGGGGCCATTATATAGCCAGCTGGGGCGAGCGCGCACGCGAGGGACCGCCAAATTTAGCTGCCAGACATTGTCTCGCAATCGTCAGATATCGATTACAAAACATTATTATATATGCCGTGTAACAGGTCTGTGTCCACCGCTTAAACTCTTCCTTGCAAATCTTCCGGGCTCCCCCCTCATTTCGTGATGCTAAATTATACGTTCCTTTTTACTGCATATCGAGGGCGAATTTGAGACTTTGCTATTGCGATCGAAAAAAATTTACATTGATTGTAAGTTTACTTTGTCATCGAGAATTGAGATGGATGCACTGATTTATGGGATTACGAATCGCGGGTTCGAATTATCACTGTGTTCGAGTAACGATGCCCTTACACCAGGTTTTACGGTGCAATTTCTTATTATGTAATTCACAATGTATCGGTAAGAGAAGTATCGGTTTATTTTTATACCCGATTCAAGTGAATCGCCGTGGTCGACAGATGCGATATATACTCGATCCGCCGCCGCCGCAGCGCGCTAAGGTTAAGTAATCGAGCCGCGGTGCAAAGCTGGATGATCCGCGAATACTCAAAAGCACTTTATATCACACGTCGATCTTGAACAAAAAGTCAGAGGCGCGCGCGTGTGTGTCCAGGAAGGAGATGCTACAAAAATAGACGATACATTCAAAGCGTTAAATGGGTAAATAGAGCGACTACAATTTTCCCATCTCGAACGCTGAACGAGAGTCCGCAGCTGCTGGACGAAACTAAAATAATATTAGTTCCTTATAACGATAGATATCGTTGGGTCTTTTTTTTCTTTTTTTCTATCGATAAACAGCGACGCGCTATAGACACGCGAGAGTGTGTCGATGACACCACTCGAACGATCCAAGCCAATCGATGTATATCCGCGGGCTTTTGCGCAACTACATTTATGTACTCTTTAAGCAGAGAGATTCACTTGCACTCGCAAGACTAAAACACACACACACACACACACACACACATAGAGAGAGAGAGAGAGAGAGAGAGAGAGAGAATGAGAGAGTTATGTTACACACAGAGTACAGAGTTGAGCGCACTATTTAAGTTCAGGCGTGTAAGTGTCGCTGCCCATCTTTTTTTGTTTTTTGGTGATGATGTAGAGAAAGAAAAAGAGAGAGAGAGAGAGAGAGAGTGAGTGAGAAGGTTTTTGTTGGATGTATGCGTTTTTTTTGTTGTTTTTTAATGAAATCCTACCTAGGAGAGTCGATTACGTTTTTAGCCACACGAACGTTAAAGGCCCCCGGGTCGAAGATGCGCCGTCTCCCGTAGTACCAGAACGACTCCCACGGATACGAGTCTCGATCTCCGTTTTCGCCCGTTATACCCTCTTCTACTTCTTCTTCGCGTCCACCTCCTCTCCTAAACGGCTTCTCGTCCCACTACCTTCCGCGACTCCTATACGCGTGCTTGCAAGCTCTCTCTCTCTCTCTCTCTCTCTATGCCTATAACTCGTGCCGTGGATGGAACGAGACGCGCAGAGAGAAGGAGAGAGATGGAAGAAGCCAAAATGCGTATGTAGAGAGGCCGATGGAGAAAGAGAGAGAGAGTGACGTTGAATTAGGAATAAAGGCAGAATATAGAAGAGTAATATGCGTATACCGGACAATGCGCGAGAGGACGTGAAAAATAATTTACACGCGGAAATAGATATTGTATTTTTAAGTCATCTTTTTTTTTTGTTTTATTCTTTCCTTCAGAGTCATTGCGCGTATAATAACTGCGTGACGTTGTTGCCAGCGAGTTAAATACGGTTTTTTTTTGTACGATATGGATTTGGATGGCGAATGAAATTTTATGACAGGTTAGCATAGTTGGGAATGATTGATTTGCTTTTCGAGCTGTTGAGACGTGCGATTTTGTTAATTGGCTTGAGAAAAAGCCTTGCGATTTATCTTACTAAATGCATTTTTATGCGTAGTAATTAACTTACATCTTGAATAAAGTTCGCTAAATTAGTTTATGCGTGATCCTTTATAATCCATGGGTTTAAATTATTATTTGGCTGTAAAATAAGATTTTACAATAAAATTATAAATTTCTGTAATAATACATGTCCTTTTTTAATTTGTTAATAAAGATGTTTTTCTTACAGATATATTTATTAATGCGATAAAAATACATTCTGTGTATTTTTAACACAATTATAATGAACGATACATATAAGATACTACTCAAGATTTTTCTTTAACAGCTTTCAAATATTAATTGTAGCATGTGTACGTTCTAGGCAATTGGTGAAAAATCAAGTATTGATTTAAATAAATCTCTTTAACTGTGAATAAATATCTTTGATATGAACAAATTCTCCTCTGTCCTTCTCTCAGCGTCTGGATTGATATAAACAAATCCTTCTACGTATATATATGCATAAAAATTGAATATTCTCGCTTCTGATAAAATATACATACATATGGTTAAGTTTTACGTAAAAATATCATTTCATAAATACCTTTGGAAGACTTTACGTGCAAATCTCTACCGCAGCAATTTTAGAAAATATAAAGCAATCGCACAAAGGCTGACTGATTTAGAAATTGATTTTCTAAAAAGAATCCGATAACTACACACAACTTTGGTACTGAAACTTTTAGTATATTTGGGAAAATGACGAACGTATTTGCAGACCGCGCATAAGTGCAGTTGTAGAAAAATACGCTTTTATGCCAAAAGCTATAAATGCTTCGATTACTAATAAACCCAGCTAACTTGTACAGACTGCACATATCATAAAAGGATCTGCACTCGAGATTACAAAATTGTTTACTTGAAATAACCTATCCAGTCATTCATGAAATATATAACATGGGAGTAAATATTTATGCAATGCAATATGCGTGTCTCTTCACTCGTAATGATTATTATTCATTGATAAATCGCCGATAGTTAACATCGAACTTTAAATCTGTAAGAAAATAATTCAAAGGGTACAAATAAAACTTTTCCCCATTAAAAACTTGGAATAGAAAAAAAAAGTTCAAAAATACGTGGTGAATGTCGATTCCTTTGACGAAGGCAAAAAGCATGAGGTAACCGCAGTCAGCCACTTAATAAGATATTAATTACAGTGCATGTATAAATACGCGCATTATTAGATATTAAGCGTTTCGCGCGAGTGAAATCGTTATTCAAAAGGTTCACCAACGGTCGACGACGAATTGCAGCGTATCGAATGACACACACGGAGTCGCCCCGTCGGCCTTTTCCCAAGATCCGCGCGAATTATTTGCGCTCACCGAGTTGGAGGAGGGGGACGTCATTGGCGTTAGTTGGCATAAAAACCAATGCGATTTCACGATGCATTAAAGCTATCGTTGCAAATTAATTGACTATTTCCCTTACGGATCGCCGTTCGAAGATCGATGGGCTTACCGCTATGCCAAGAATGCTTATAAATCTTCGATCACTTGGAGATCTCTGCAATCGGTATGCAGGTATTCAAAAATCACTGTGAGAATTCAATGAACGTCTATATTCTTCATTGGAGTTTATCGCGATTGATCGATGAAAATATTTATGCGCTACTTTACGTGAAATATTATTTAAATAAATGGATCATAGTGCAGTTTATGAATTTAAGGACGTGTACAATTTTCAGGATTTTGTAAATATTTATATATTAAAGACTTTAGCAGAAAACTTTTAACATTGCTTGAAATTCACAAATATTATAAATTGTTGTAGTATTTATAAATAAAAGATATTACTGCACATTCATAACGCATCGAGTTGAAGCAATACAAAAGTGTTTCTAAGCTTGATTGTTTCTTAGCGGTGATCCTGCAGTATATTCTGTGATATGATAAAGACAATAGAAAATTATGATTCAAATTTAACATACCAAATTTTTTTAAACGTTTTTGTGCAATTGAAAGGTATAAATTTATATAATTTTAATGAAATAATTTACTGTTTTTTAATCAACCAAAATCTGTTAAATAAAGCACTGATAGTCAGTTAAAAAATCTAGAATTATTATAATAAAAATAAAAAACGATAGTCATGTTAAAACTAAATCATGTTAAACATACAGGTAAATTAAAAATAACTAATACTATGATATTTTTTTTTAAAATACTTTTTATTACAATTAAATAATGCAAGTATATATTGTAAATGCTACCTACTATAATACAAATTTATGTACATACATCACTCTTATACGAAGATAATGCAAAATATCAATAAGAAAATCCAATGTGATGAATTTCAATGAGGTAATATCAAGCAACATTCTTTCTCCCACTCATTAGTGTGCTCTTACCAACGCCGATATTTTGTACTATAAAATTGAATGTGATTATTTTGTATTATCTACATCCCTTACTTTACCAAAGGCTTCTTATCGTCATTGCTATACAATAGCAAGGTGTTCAGTAATAATATTTTTTATGCTATTCACTTTAAAAGTGAACTTGTTTGTATTTGGAATGAGTAGAAAAATGTGTTAACAAATATGTTGTTAATTAAAGAGAAAATTTATAAACAATAAATAAAAGTTTATAATTGAATGCAAATGGTAATTTTGAATGCAAATGTAATTTTCAACTGCAATCCTTAAAAATCCTATTTCTTTATTCCCAATTTATATTTATGAATTCACTAATTATATTCGTTGAAAGTAAGTAGAAAATAAGGAGTTAATACTTATTAAATTTTAGATATTGTGGCAATTCTTTGTTATCTTTCTCAAGTCTGTATATTCATATTTAGAATTTCTAGTCTATTGTCGTATAAAAAAGAAATACTATGTCAAAAAATATAGCAGATTGCCCAAACACTGTAAAAATTTAATAAAAACAGTGTCATTATTTTCGATTTAATTTTGTATACACACTTCTATTAAAAAAGTTCAACTTTTAAATAAAGTAATATAAAAAGCTTATAGAAAAATTATTAAATTTTGATGAAATTTGACTCTTCACCAAAATTTAACGTGTTTCGGTATAAATTCTGACTATGTTTTACTTCAATCATACTTCATATGAATGTTCATCCACAAATAAGATTTTTCTTACAATTTTTACAATTCAGAATTGACTTCGATATCAATTGTTTTTTTTATATTTAGAAAACAAACACCATTTGAAACATTTTTTTCTCCACTAAAAATTACGCAAACTAACCCATGTAACGCTGTATGTTTCCATAACTTCTTAACCCATTTATCAACAGTCCTTAAAGTTTTATGTACATTCTCTTCAGATAATTGTTCTTCTTCCAATTTTACATGACAGAAATTCAAAGCATGCTCCATTGCAACTTCTGAACACCTGCTTATTGCTTCTTTGTTATTTTCTGTAATAACAAGTCTTACATTGTCACTTTTTTCAAAGCTTTTGTCCTCCATAATGTTTAATGTCGAATTTTTCAGGATTCTTGAATAGTCATTCATTATTTCCTTACATCCAAATATCGCTGAAGTTTTAGAATCTACTTTTGTTATATGATTAAAAATTAATGACCCTAAGGTACATTTTTGTTCCTGATTCAGATTTAGTTTATTATTGCTTTTAAAATGAGATACATATGAATCTATATGAGACTGTTCAATTAGTATTGAATCACCAAAATGCAGACTATTTGCTAATTTAAGCTTTACTAATTTCATCGATGCTAGAGAATCTTCGGTTGAACAATGACCATTCTTGCCAGTTTGAATTCGTTCATTTAAAAATGCTTCGGCAAGTACCTTCAGTTTTGATTTACGATATCTATCACCACTTAAATTGAAAATAACAGATGTATCAATAACATAAGGATGCATCATTTTCAATGCATGCAAATCTGAGTTGAGACTCTGTCCTACAAGAATAGCATCAGGAGGAAGCAAAGCTCTTATAAATTTTTGTACATCGGCCAGTTTTGTTGTTACATCTTTTAACATAGATTCAGTAATTCCACTGTATCGAGTAAGATAATCAGTAATTTTATTATCTGGTTTAACAAGAGTATCGTATAGTGTATTCAATTTTTCATCTACTATCGATATTCTCGTTAGTTCCAAAAGGCCTGGGAGTGTTCTACACATTTCACAATCCACGCCAAACATTGGTGATTTTGAATTTACTTCAATGTAATCATCTTTTGTTAAAGCATAATCACTATATCGTTTAGCCAGTCCTCCTTTTAATGGTATTGGGTAATTTTCTTCTACGAGCTGCCAAGGTGAAAGTATTAACTCTACCCTTGAAAATCTATCTGTTGAAGGTAATTGGACATTTTCAACCTGATTTGTTATAGGCTTTGAAGCTGAAATTGAAAGAATAATAAAATATTTGTACCAACATCACATAATTAAATTAAGCTTCAGTTTACTTACGTGGTTGCATTGGAAAAATTGTTCTAAATAGTTTTATAATATCTCCAGTAGAATTCACTGCAACATCCAGGGAGCCAAATTGCTTAACTAGATGCCTTTTCTGAGTTCCAGTAAGAGGAACAGCAGCAAGTTCTTCAATAACGGACCCGCCATATACAGCTGGAGTTATAAGTTCTAATCTATGATCCAATTTGGTATTCAGATTTTCAAACGTAGATTTATTCGAGACATAATGATCTATTGATAATCCATCAACAACAAAGACTACAGTGTGAGAGATTCTATTGAATTTCTCTAATTTGCACCACCTTTCGGGAACGTAAGGTGAATGATGCCCAACCATCGAATACAGTAACAAGTGTTGTACATCGCTCAAAAAAATAGGTATTCGATCTTCATCTTTTATATTTTCACATATAGTAGCACTTTCACCTACCGCCAATAATTGCAGCCGCGGAATAACAGCACATTTTTTTTTTCTTTCACGAAGTTTTGCCTTCAACTCAAGGAACTCATCTCCTGATAGTCTTGGTTTTTTCGCTGGCACTGGATCGGACATTATGTTATTAACCTAATGAATGATTTGATATTGAATTTGCCTTAATTTTATACCGGTATTTTATTGTAGTAAAATGACTTTACTTTCATGTAAATAAACACGTGGGCTACTGTATCACTGATGTAAGCATGTTGGGTTAGCCGTTGGAGTCTGGTTGGACTGGGTTCAATATGGGTTGCAGACTATTTGCAAAATCCAGGCTCGTACATTGGGGTACCAACAGCGTCTGCTGTGTGCAGATGGCGTTATAAACATAACCTGGGAAGGCTGAATGTACTTTTTATATCAATTTATAAATTATTTTAAAAGGATTTAACAAATAGTGAGGTACTATTTTTGTATGATAAAATATTAATCGATAAAAATAAAATCTAGTAATTCAGAAAAATATGTAATTTTATTATTGACCAGTTAACTTTGGTTAATTTGTTTGTTATCTTAATTGTTTATTTTTAAGCATTTACAATGAATATTTCGGCGTTAAGTATTGCGTCAAGAGGAATTTGTACATCGGCGATCAATAATCAAATAATAAGATTGTCTCGACTGAGGGTGGTTGACAACAGTGCAATTGGGAAGCAAGCTATGCTCGAAGGAAAACCTCCTTATGTTTTTCATGTCTACAATAAGACTGGTGTTGGACGTATTGGTAAAATCATCAATACATGTATTACTTTAAACATTTTTCATTTATTTAATATCAAATCTAATATTCTAATACTTAATTAGTTAACCCTTTCGTTCATAAATATAAAATGTAAAATTTCACACAAATTTTAATAGGATAGATTATTTTAAATGTGAGTTTTAACTAATTCAAAAATATCTTTATAGCTTGCCTGTATAATTAATGTAACAAACTTTTTGTATAACTTAAAATGTATTTATTGTTGACTCCAACAACTATTATAATATTATATAGAATGGTTTATGAAATTCAATACGCACTTAATAAATTTTAAATGAGCTAATAAATAGTGTCTTCATTATTGAAAATTTTGAATAAAAAAGGATTAATAATATTTTTATTAATATAAAGGTAAAAATTAGTTTAATTAGAAAAATTTTTTTCTTTCAAAGATTCATTTTTACAATCTTCTGTTATTTAACAATTTCATGTCTCCAGATTTATATAATTTAGGTTAGATTTGAATAAACACACGAATTAACTTTAATTTAAAAATCATATAATAATTTAACAATTTCATTTAGAATTTTTAATAATTTGTTTCATTTTATTTGTTTTACAGGTGATAAAGTGTACGTGGCAATAAAAGGAGAAAAAAAGAGGGGGATTCTTGTAGGCTTGAAACAAAATCAAAAATCAAAAATACCAAAATTTGATACAAATAATGTTGTTTTGATTGAAGACAATGGCTCTCCACTGGGCACACGCATTCATGTCCCAATTCCGCATATATTAAGAACTATTCTGAAAGAGAAGACTTTTTCAAAAGGTCCTGATTATACTAAGCTTATTGCAATAGCTTCTAGATTTATTTAAATTTATTTTTCATGTGGATGTATTTAGAAAACATTTGTATGAATAAAAATAGTTAATAAATTTATCTTTTATAGTTTTAAGTAATATATCTTATTATATTTACAAGCATATTGTAGATTATAAATTACTTTTAAAATTAAAATATGTTTATTTTTATATTTAATTTTTATTAAATTTATTGTATGATGTATTAACAAATATTCGTCGGTAAAGCTTTTATGTAACGTTGTAACGATATGATGCGACGAAATTATGTAACAAAATCACGAGACTTAGAATAAAGTCTTAATTGTTTTTACTGAAGTATTAAGAACACTCATAAAAAGCCAAAAAGAGGTACAAATAACTTCTGATAACGTTAAAAAATTTTTACAGTTAAAAAGGTGGAACTTTCCTTTAAAGGTTTATAAAAACATTATTTGAATAGGTTTGCTCAGGGCTTAAGAATTTTCATAAAAACGTTTTGAAAACTATTTATTATTATATGCATGTATTGTTAAATGGGAAGAAAATCAATTCATAAATTTACTTGCGTATTCAGTATTAATTTTCAATAAAATTTTTTGAACATATTCTATTTTTCATGTCAATAAAACTTATTTTTATATAAAAGTAAAGAATTACTGATAACAAGTGAAATTTTAAGTTACAAAATACAGCATATACTTAATTTCGCTTTTTCATAAAAAATATTCATTAGAAAATATAATTAAAATTCTTTTATAATATTTCCTATTCAGAGATGCCAATAATAACGCAAAATATTTCAAAATTTAAATTTCCCACCGCAAGAGCGTCCTCATGCGTGGAATTTCACAAATGGAGTATCTCAATTCTAAAACAAACTCGAACATAACCTCTAAAAGATAGGAGATTTGAAAAGATAGCTGATAAGCTTAGGAAAAGCGTAAGTGCAAGAGAGACAAAACTCCCAAAAGTTCCATGAAGAAAGATAGCGCAGCGCCTGATCCACTGGTACCTACTTAGACATCACAAATCGGAAACTCGTGCTTGGCTCTTTTACAAATGGCGACGCACGTCCAAGCACGCTGACTTGTGTAACCGCGCGGTACTCCGTGATCCGTTGACGAGAGCCCCAAGTCTTTTCCAGGCTAGTGTGCACCCTCGCCGTAAGTAGAGTGCACCGACGACCCGGAACGAAAAGAATCTGCTGTCGTCATTGTCATCGCGGTTGACGAATCGTTTTAGCCGGTGATACGTTCAGGAAGAGGATCAAGTAACTCACCATCATGGGGAACGTTCACGCAGCAGCCGCACCACCTCCGGCACCGATGGGTTTTCAGCCACCGCCGGTAGTCGAAGTCAAGGAGACCCTCCTACAGGCCAGTGCCGAGGGCCTACCCTATCCTGGTACAATGGAGGATCTACACAAGAAATGCAAAGGTGAGTTGACTTCTTCGTTTAGCTAATCGACAGTGCATGGACTGCAAATAAGACTTTTTGAATTTCATCAATGAGAATTTTGATTGATTATTGTACGTCAGGTACAGGATCGATGATGACAGGTTTACTAAAGCAGAAATATATAAATATTGAATAAAAATAATATTACTTCAATTAAAACTATGTATAAAACGATTGCATGCAGAGAATAATTATATTTTTTTCTTGATTAATGTACATAAACTCAATCATAATGATAAAAATTACAAAAAATAATAACTACATCATATTAACAATACGTTAGACTTAATTTCTCTTTTAATGTTGATTTTAATTTATTTTTTTGTTTTAGATATATTTCCAGCGAACTTTGAAGGAGCAAAGTTAATGTTAAACAAAGGCCTCAGCAGTCATTTTCAAATTTCACACACGATAAACATGAGTTCTGTTATGCCATCTGGTTATAGGTATAAAATAAATAAATTAATTTTAAATAAATATGTTTATTTGATAATTACAACAAATTTTTCCAATAGGTTTGGTGCAACATACGTAGGTACAAAACAGTTATCACCAACAGAAACATATCCAGTTTTGATTGGAGATATTGATCCAAACGGAAATCTTAATGCTAATATAATTCATCAGTTTACTGAGAGAATCCGAGGAAAATTAGCTACACAAGTTCAAAGAAGTAAATTTAATGCTGTCCAAATGACAGGAGACTATCGTGGTGACTCTTATTCGTTATCATTAACGTTAGGAAATCCTGATATTCTTAGTAATTCTGGTACTAATTATAAATTTTCTGAATTTTTAATTGCATTTTCTGTTTCTTGGATTAAATGACTTTTATTAATTATTTTAGGTTTACTTGTCATGCATTATCTTCAAAGTATAACACCAAAGTTAGCTCTGGGTGGAGAGCTACTTTATCAACAAGGTCCTGCTGTTCCTGGAGGATACATTTCCATTATGTCTCTTGCTGGTCGTTATGTAAATGGAGATTCAACTGTTAGTGGGAGCTTAGGTAATTTTACTAAGAAACGTCTTAGAATATTAAAATATATTTTTTAGTAAATAAATAATACATATTAAAGACTTAACTTACTCATCATATTTTATTTTTTAGGTCTAGCTGGCTGTCATCTTTGTTTTTATCAAAAAGCTAGTCCACAATTGCAAGTTGGAGTAGAATTAGAAGTTAATAGTAGAATGCAAGAAGCAATAGCAACAATCGCCTATCAAGTTGATTTACCAAAAGCAGATTTAGTCTTTAAAGGTTAGTTAATTACTTCTCGCATACATTTCCAAAAATAGTATGCAATACAAGTGCTTGAAGCAATCCTCATACTCATGCTTTTGTCACAAAAACTACCCTCGTGCACTTGCATTGCAATCTACTATAATAAATTTCAATATTAGATGTGCTTAGAGAGGTTCTATTCCTAAAGACTTCATTTTAAAAGCACTTAAAGTGCTCTCAATTTTTTCCATATTTTTCATTGATGCACTTCTAAAAATAGTCTGTCAAAGTTAAAAGTTAAAGCTATCCCATTCATAAGTATATGCAAATTTCAAATAGCAGAAGCAAATAAATCATTTAATATGAATCACTTTATCAGATATAAAAATTCTTTTTTTCGTGTTTATTCCTGCTAGCCTTTAAAACTCTTTGATATTCTAGTATTATTTCAATGAATTTAGACTTTACTTAAAAGCCATTTTATCTAGATTTTAGTAAATTCATTCAGTTTACATATCCTTGAAATATGTGTGAAGTATATGTGATCCTATAGTACCACATCTTACTTTACTATGTTTTTTCTTCTTTTTGTAGTTGCACTATAAAGTTTTCTTCTGCAAAAAGTATCCATAAAATCTACAATCTATAAGAATTTCAAGTTATTCTACAGTGTTACAATCTACAATAGAACCTCTTTAGATTAGAATCGTTTTAATTTACATTATTTAAATATAATTAATATGTTTTTACAGGAAGTGTAGATTCGAACTGGACGGTCGGTGGTGTTTTGGAAAAGAAATTACAACCATTGCCTTTTTCATTTGCCCTTAGTGGAATGCTCAATCACAATAAGAGTCAGTTCAGGTTAGGCTGCGGCTTAATTATTGGTTAATTTATAAACTTGCGAACCAAGAACGGATGTTTCTGTAACGGCAGTTACGAGCTTGCGATAATGTGCATTTTTCTTTACTCTTGGATGCCTTTAAAAGCAATTTCATCCATTTATCTCCCGGTTGATTGTTGGTAAATGAATTTGAACAATCCAATTGTAAATTATATATTAGTCCTGTAAAAGGGAAATAAGAGTAAGATAAAAACAAATTGATAAAAAAAAAATAAAAAAAAATTATTATAAATTATTATTTTAAAAGTTATTTTAGCGTTATTTATTTAATTGATTTATGTATAAAAAAACAAACACTCCCCGCTCTGTCGTGAACTCTGAATACTCGGAGAAGGCGTTTTACAAGTTCACTTGCGAAATTGTAGAAGAAAGCGTGACATTCTTCCTCGTGTAGGTATTTTAAACACATAGAAATATTTGGCTTTTGTTAGTTGACTCGTATTTTTGAAATTTCTTAAATTTTACTTTGTATATAATGTACTAACGCACGTTTGGCGTTTATGTAAAAACGGAGTTATGTGTTCATTACATAGTCCCCCTAGCATCTCTAATGCATTTTATCTCCTTACTTTTTCATTGAACCGTGTTTAATCCACGCACCCTCGAACGCACTACTGAGCTGCCGTTCAAAACGGTCCTTCAAGAGGGGTTGATATCTTCCGTACAGGCGGCAAAAGCGTACCAAAACCCTCGAGCTGATTGTTGAACTCGCGAGGAGGACGTGGCAGCTCTTTTTTGGTAGTCGGACCCTCTGAGGTTGCCTCCTGGCCCCGATTCCTGTACCGTCAGGCCTTCCACGCGATTATCTTCCCACAACTATTGCACAGGTGGTGGGAGCTTGGTAAGTACGATCCTTTCTGCAGAGAGCTGGACTGGACGATCCTAGCAGCCGTTGCCCGATCCGGGCTTGAATAGCATCTCCTCGGAGCTCCACGAATGGTCCAACTAACACTTGCGTGGAAGTGTCGTGCACCAATAACCCTCTTTATTTTCAGATTGAGAAAATAACAAATCTTTAAGATTCTTTTTTTCATTTTCTCGTTTTACTTTCTTACTTTTATCTTCTGCTATTCCCGCATCTTCAAGTTCATTAATTAGAATGATAAATAAATCTTATTATTGCTTATTTCAAACCCAGTGGGATAAAATTCATTTATATAAGATATTATACGTTTAATTAACTTTGCATTACTGCTTAAATCATCCATTACTTTACAATATTATATATGCTTGTACGGCCTCTGTTTTTTTACTTTCCAACCAAATCAATATTAGACGTAAAAAATAGAGATTATAAAATTTAAAAAGTACCTCAATTTTCAAACTGCTGTAACTTTACCAAATGTCAACTTTCAATCTTTTGGGAAGATTTTTTTAAAAATGTGATAGTTTTTATTTAATTTTAGGAAAGAATTTTAGTTCTATGATCAAGAATCATCTTAAATTAATACTAAGCTTTGATGTCAAGAATTTACACATGTTTGAGACTAACGCTGTACAGTAATTCAAAGATAGAATAGAATTTAACTATAGTCAGACAGCTAAACTGGGCGAAATATTAGACTCATACAATTCTTTTTAAGATTTATCTTGTCGAGTTATTTATGAAAAAATGAAAAATGACGATTTTTTTTCAAATGTGAACACTACGTGTCGAATGGTGGTTTAATCGCATTTATCAAACATTCAAACAATAAATTTACAACCATTGTAATATGTGACTTAATAAGCTGGAGCTAAATGAACTTTATATGAGGTGACGCCTGGCTTAATAATTATTTTGTCATCTCTATGGCTAAATCTCGAGTTTGCAGTATACCATCGATGACTAACTCGTATAAAATCAGACCATTAGCCGATGGGAAACACTAAGTGGAATCCGTATTGATCTGCTTTACCATATATTAGTA
>UELU01143705.1:0-20126 GCA_900490025.1 Megastigmus dorsalis | reverse complement strand
CTTAATAAGCTGGAGCTAAATGAACTTTATATGAGGTGACGCCTGGCTTAATAATTATTTTGTCATCTCTATGGCTAAATCTCGAGTTTGCAGTATACCATCGATGACTAACTCGTATAAAATCAGACCATTAGCCGATGGGAAACACTAAGTGGAATCCGTATTGATCTGCTTTACCATATATTAGTAAATAAAAGTTTTACATACTTTTTGCTTCCTTATATAGCAAGCGCCAAGCATTGTAGTCTTGAAAAATTATTTTTTTTCAAAAAATGAAAGAGGAACATTTTAAGGATTTGTACGTAAAATTAAGAAATTTTTTATTCGTGTATGCTTGTTACTGCGTGTGGGTGTGAGTTCATGTATTTATATATCTCAGGACTAGATCAACCGATTTTGATGTCAGATCTCACATTTTTTTTAATTTTGTTTGTAGTATGTCATCTTAAAAATAATTTTTTTTTGATGAATTTCCTTTGATAATGATAAAAAAATAGATCTTTTAAATTTAGTTGTTAAAATTTTTTTGTATATATGTGCTGTAACAATTTAAAATCTGTAAAATGCATTTGAAAGAGCTTTTATAGCACTCTAACCTATAAATTGCAACTTCGTTGCTTGTTTTCGGTATCTCCTACTATAAAATACGGTATGAAACTGGTACGAAAAGGCTTTTTTACTTCACTCGTTACAGCCCTCGTCTTTGGCTCTGGCCGTAATTCTCTCGTTCCGTAAATAAAGCCTTTCCGTACCCGTTGTATAATGTACTATTATAATTACCTACATTTTGAGATATTATTCATCATTCTTTTGTTATTTAAGGAAATGGCGTGTTTTGAGGTTACATCTTATTTTTCCGAAAACGATAATTGAAATTTATTGAAATATTTTTAAATAATAGGGATTAATATGTTAAATATTAATTTGTTAAAATAAAATTGATTATTATGATTATTATACGAGAAAAAAATGTATTGCTGAAAAAAATCGCGTTTCTACCGTCAACGGTAGAGGTCATAGAAATGAATAAATCTTCATGAAAATTTATGTATAATTAGTATTTTTATACCTCCTTCGATTTTTAGTTTTGTAGTTAATTAAAATAATAAAGAACCAAATTATTTGCGATTTTTAATTTTTTAATTTTTTATATATAATAAAGTATTTTTCAAGTATAATAGTTAAAATTTTTTATATTTTTCTGTTCTTCTGAAACAAAAGTAATTTAATTAGATTCAATGGTTTCTTCTTGATTTTCCATAGGTACTCGATATTTTGTTCAAGTGCGATGTATAGCTCTTGCGCGAGGAGAGGCAGCAAGTCTTTTTTCTACATTCAAGTTGGTTTTACTCCCATAAGGTTATGGGGGTGAATTTCGTACTTTCATGATGCACTTCATTCATGATTTCCTGAATGATCTTGCAATTAGGCTCCCATCCAGTATGCCTTTCATTTACAAAAATACGGAAAAATCTTAATTTCTTGTTAACTCTCTTAAATCAATGAAAATTGTTTTTTTCTTGCATCTTAGAAGATTATTACCAGAGAGGAGGCTGAAAGTATGCATTCTTTTTGCAAGAAAGATTTACAAGTATAGACCGTGTTAAGATTTGAAATTCTTTAAAATAACCGTAAAAGTCGAGCATTTTTTATTTTTTAATAATTTTTGTAAGTTTGAGTAATCGGCTTGAAATTTAGGACAAGTATATCTGAAGAAGTTAGGTAATTTTATAACTATTTTAAAGCTAATTATCACGAAAAATTATCGTTTCATGAAAATGTACATTAGATATTCGAATTCTGTGTTCTTTTTTTTACAAGTTTGATAAAAAAAAGTTTTTTAATATATAATGTTTAGTTCATGAAATAATTTTTGTTTTGAAACTTCATATCTCCAAGATTAATTAACATTAAGGGAATCCGTACGTATCGACCAATCGATGTTTGCAGTTTCAATCTATTAACGTTCAATTTTTTATATTTTAATATTTTCTATAGAGCGCTAGGTATTTTTTACCGTATTTTAAGTGTATTGACCAGTTGGTACGTCAGATTATTACGGATTAGAACGAACTTTGACCGACTATATTCAAAAAAGGTTAAAGCCTATTGGAAACATTAAAGCTTATCGTATAAGTGAGTGATTGCAAATGGGTTAAATGTAGAAGTTGGCGCTTGCGCACGGAGCCCGTTCGACCGTGTTGAAGGCGAGGGACGCACCTATCAGGAGAGCTTTTATGTTTATAAGGTTGCGCCTTCAAATCCCTGAACTCCTCTATCTCTCCGGATCTATAATCTATTGAACGTTTTATCTAAGAAAATGCATATTTTAAAAAAGATGTTGGTGATGAAATTTCAAGTAAATGCTTATGATACAATGTTCTGTCGAATATATAGCCCAATAAGGGGAGGAAGGGGTAGGGGCGGACACAGGGGATCATAATTTTATTTCTGTTACGGGTGACAAAATTAATAAGCTATACATGTACAGAGAAATGAATGATTACAGAGAAATAAGTAGAGGTTATTGGGAATACGCCATTACTGATTTGTGTGAACTGACAACCAGTTCACACACAACATCCCGTTATTCCGGGTTATTTGCCACAAATTGTTATACATTATTACCTGCATATGTGAAACAGGGTGCATAGGGAATGACCTGCGGTTGTAGGAAACGTGGCTTAATGTGCCACGATTTATGTATGAACTATCAAAACAATTGGACAAATGCCTCAGAACAATTGATCGGCATTCCTGTATCAATGACCCATACGAAAATCTAGAAATCGTTACTAACGAATACTTGTTACTAAAAGTACTTCATCCGGAGAATATCCGGAGATTTTTTCGGAAATTTTATATAGCGGAGGTTGGCATACCAAAAATTTTATAAGAAAAATATAGCAATTTATTGTGTGAAGGAGGTTCTATCGGTATTACGAAATCAATTGAGGAATTATAGAAAGAAGTGAAAAAATGTGCTTTCAATATTCATAAATCTTGTGCCTAAAATGATAATTTCATTTAAGTCGACTGATAGACTGATAATTAGATGTATTAATTTATGAAATTAAATTAATAAAATATATAATACTTTATTGATCAGAGCAGTTATCAGCAATTTCTTTATTACATATCTTTTTCATTACTTCCATTACCTATTTGTTTTTTGCTTTGAATGATAAATGAGATCACACTTATTAAAAATGTATGTTTTTTATTAACTACTTGACGATTTCTGAAAAGATATATCATCAAAACCGATGATTTATTCGTATTTCCCATAAGACACGTGTTAAAATGCGAATTTACAAAAGTGTTTTACTCGCAATTTTGGTCTCAATCCTATCGAAAACTTCGTCAGGGACAAAAAAAACAATATATTGTTTTGCTATAATTAACCTGGACGAATTTCCCTAGCGATAGAACCTCCTTAACAAGAAAACATAACATATAAAACACAATATTTTTATAATAATTAAAAGATAATCAATCTTCATTAAGTTTACTTTTCATATTCATTTTAAATATGTATAAGTAAATAAATGAATAATAATTCTGAAACCAAATTACGTAATTACATACAACATTGATTCAGTTGCGATCCACGGCTAATTGCAATGAGCGTATAAGCTGAAAATGCAACGCGTTACATCGCAAAATCACCATTTTTTTCGCAATATTCCAAATTAACTTTCAAATCAACCAATTAGTCTTCGAATATCTCCGCAATAAAAAAAAACAGAGGTTAATATGCATAGAAAAAGTTTCATCCACGAAACTCCTTTTTAAAACCTTGCATATAGAACGAAAATCCTCGGGACTGCAGTACGAAAAGTCGATGGAAAACGTCACCGCGCGCACACACACACACACGCTGAGCCTCCACCATGTCGGTCTCTGCGGCGCGGCAAATAGCAATTTGCACGCTTCCCCCACCTCTCTCATACAGACATTTTCATGCGTATATACATGCAATATAGGTATATGAATCGCTTTTCTCTCTCTCTCTCACTCGAACGTACATGCATATATCCCCGCTCCGAATGGTCATACGACTCTCCGTCGTTCAAGTCTTCGCGTGGCTTTATGCCTCTCGCGCTCGCCGGGGACCCCCTTATGCACATATAGCGCTCTCTCTCTCTCTCTCTCTCTGCGCTTTTTTGCGCTTATTGTAACAGAGAGCCGGGAAGAAGAGACGAGTTGCCGAGAACTCGGTGCCGTGGCTGTGCTGCAGCAGCGCAGTCGGTGCGGACCGATCGTAGACCAACGCGCGACCGCCGCTGTATTTATCCATCTCCGCCCAGCCAAATACACCCACACGCACACGCCACACATCGACAGCCAGAGAGAGAGAGATAAGAGTATTGAATGAAGGATAAGGAGTGAGAGAGTAAAGGATAGTTTGCGATTTAGTCCCGCGCCGCGGACGTCGATCGCGAATTGGACGCTCCTTTTCGAACTGGTGCGCCCGCGGCCGTTATACGCATACGGAGGGCCTTCTCGCGGCTGCAGCGTAACGCGTTTTGCCTGGCGCGCGCGAGTGAGACGACGAGAGAGAGAGAGAGAGAGAGAGAGCCGGTGCCGCCGCCACCGCCGCAGCTCTCGCGCGGTTATAGGCCTGCATAACTATTGCCGCCGCGCGGCCTCTATATACTCACCGAAGTGCTTCGCTCGCGCGCGGTCTTATCGCGGAGTTTCTCGATGATTATTCATTCGCTCCCCCATAAGAGACGTCAGTTTTATTTTGCTCGCTCCCTTTTTTTTCCGGAACTCCGCGAGCCACGCGCGCGACGCGCAACGCGTTCGCTCGCTCGCCCGAGTGAAGATATATAATATATAGAGAAAGTGATCGGCAATTATAACATACTCGCGTCGCGCATATAGCCAAGACAATATAGAGAATTTGGTGGGTGCAGTTATATATATACGTACACATATATATAGATAGATATATATATAGCGAGGGATTACGAAGATTATGAAGAGGAGGAAGAGCATAGCTGAGAATAAGGAAGCTGCCGATCGATATCCAACAACTAACAGTGAGTAAAATTACGTCGATTGTCACTTTTGTCACCGAACCGCTGCGAGTTGTTGCGGGAAAACATAAAGAAAAGAATATGTAGTAAGCATCGAAGCTCGTTTGTAGAGTAGATCGGTGGTCCGCGAGTTACTGGAGACCAGAGGCCCGCTTGTGAGGGATGTATATGCGTATACGTTGAGTATATCGGAGGCGGTGATAACGCGCCCCTTGCTGCTACGATGACTCGCGCACACCTCGATACCGCATCGCGACTGTATTTCGATGACTTGCGCTCAACGATAATCGACTAAAATATCGGTAAGTATTGTATTTATAAACGCGAAAAATTGGGTCGATGGGTCGATGGATCGGTTTACACGGTCTTTGAGTTGGTGTACTTATCGGTGTTTAGGCCGATTCTTTGAGCGCACATCATCCAGATATATTTCGAACGTTATAAAGTGTGTATAAGAATTCGGTTAAATATGTTGTTTATTGCGCGTATGTATACTAGTTAAATAAAGCTTCGAATTGTGTCACTACAACTTTCTGGAGTTTGATTTGCTTAGAAATTACAGTGCTCAAAAATCTCGCTATCTCGCTTACAGCGGTCACAGTTGATACTTAACTAGTTTTAGGAATTTTTATACGGATATATAACGCATTTACTAATTTGCGGTGTTTTAAGCGGTCTATAAAATGGGCAATAGTTTACTTCCAATACGAGTTATTTCAATGTTCATTAGTAACCATATGTTTGAAATGACGCGTTCTACTTTTGAGAACTGAAGTACATAGAGACTCGTTTCGATCAATAAGTTAAAATTGAGCTACTCTTTTTTTTAAGATTGATTTGATTCTAACACAAAATAAGGAAAGAATTCGTCGATCATCGTACAGCAAAAACTTAATAGTATTTTAGGCTCATGCTTTTTTTTAACACTTTTGGATCTTGAGTATTTAGAACTTTCATTTCACTGTATTTATAAATAATCATCTTCAGTTGTAATAAGCCTTGACAATTGAATTTAAGATTTATTTTAGCGATTCATGATTTTAAAAAGTTTTGCATATTTTTAATTACTTTCTTATACAACAATTTAAATCAATGTATTGAAAAAATTTAGTGCTTATATTATGCTTTGGAGGTTGAATTAAACTCCCACTGTCAATTTCTTCGACGAAAATATCAACTTTCCGGATTGGATTCCGGATATGGTATTTTGACACTTACAATATCCAAAAATGAAAAGCTGAATTAAGTAATCGAATGCCTTATCGATTAATTTTAAATTATTATTTGAAGATTCAGCTTTATCAACGTGATCGGATTACTCTGAATTTCACGAAAATGATTTTTTTTTTGGAATAGTCTATATTTTATTGATTGTTAATGTAAAACATTAATTTAACCTAATGTATAACCGTGCTTTATAATCATCAACTTTAATAATTATTAATAATAATAATGAACCTTATTAGATTACATTTCTTTTAGATTTATACCGATTAATCGTTTTTAAGTAATTGGATTTCTAAAAGTTTCAAAAATCAATATTGCATTAGACATATAAATTATTTTTTAGTTGTGAAAATAACATTTTTTTAGCATAATAAAATTTTAAGCAAAAAGTAGGGAAAAGTCAAGCAATATTAATCGTATAAGTGAATAACATTAACTTTATCCTTCAAAATCGCGATAGGCGATCAATCAGAATGAAATGCCAAATCAAATGTTTCTTATGCCGATTTTTAATATCTGAAGTTTACAAAGCCATTTTCATTCTTAGCATTTTTTCAGCAAATCTACCGCCTAACTCGTGTGACGCACAAGGATAAATATTTTTATTTGCATTATTTTAACGTTTTTGTTTGCTTGATTATATTTCTATCAATAAAATGTGAATTCGATTACATATTGATCAGAAATTCAATTAGTTGAAAATAAAATACCAATTTATTAATACTAATACGTAATCGTTTTTTATTTATCATTGTGCATAATAATTATAATCAAATTATGATACGTTTCACGACCAACTCAGAGTTTAAAACTTAAGTAGTGCACAATTGCAGTATAAAAAAATATATAAGTAAAAATTTTATACCATTAAAAATATTTCATTTGCAGATTAATAATAATATTAATAATCATGTAAGCATTTGTCAGACTGACTGTTCTTAGTTGTTATAGTTTCAAACAAGCTATCCAAGATCTAAGTCGTTGTTAATGAATCTGGATCTATAGCGTCGGATACATCTAAAATGAATACTTAAGAGTTCAAGCATAAAACGGTTCTAAAAAGTTAAAGAGTAAAAATATCAATTTTAATTTTAGATTTCCGAAAATTTTGGCTATGGAAATAAAGAGAAAAACTGTCTAAGATAACAGAACTGACCCTGGAAATAAATTATATAGAAATCTTATAGATGCAAAGAAATAACTAGATTTTACCATAGTTGTACAAAAAAAGAAAGCTACTCGAAAACTATTTAGATAACAAGAGTTTCTCTCGATAAAGTACCTTGTGAACGTCGTAGTTTCTTATATTAGTCCTCTATTCTAAAACAAGAAGAAAATGTCCATTACAAGTTCAAACAGTCGTATTAACATTTACTTTTATTAATTTGAATACGGTGATCGGTCTTTGTTACGCTCTGTCTTCGCGATGACCAATTATTATTTTGTGTTATTATTCAATAACATAAATAATATATACGAAGAGCTTACGAAGGCTCGAGCTCGAAAGTATAAAAAAAAAAACTATTAAACATATACACGTTAATCAGCATAACTGCAGTAATTGAGCACACGAGATGCTGACCTACTTTGATTTCTAATAATCGAATTGAATTTTTACAGTCTATATACTTCCCACCTGCAACTTCGGAACTATACCGTAGGCAATAATATTCGAATTACGTATTTCTTACACGTACAATTTCTACAGATACATCAAAACCATTAATGTATACGCTACGTTACAATTTATATACAAACAAACTCATTCAAATTATTTAACGATTCCTTCTCCGCAATATGTAGGATCGCTTGCGACATCAACAAATAAACTTTCGGCCAAGTCGTTGAACCACTTGGTATAGAAACCTATACCTGCCAGAGCAACGCGCGTCTCTAGCTAATGGCCATGATCGGATGACAGGACTTTATGAATGAACGTCTCGGTGCTCAACACAAGCGCACACGTGCATCGATCGTCGAACACTGAATCGCGGCTCTCTCGAGCGTTTGTTTTTAGGCCACCGCAGACTCGAGAACGGTCCGTATAGCGGCCACCTCGCATAACATTTCGCCTGGCGTATATTTGATTCATAAAATCACGGCGGTCGATCTTTCACGAGTGGAGTGTGTGCCGCACGTATAGAGAGAGAGAGAGAGAGAGAGAGAGAGAGAGTGAGAAGGAAAAGAAAAAAGAGAGGAGCGCAACACCGAGTATGACGCACGACACTGCTCCGCTCGTGTTTTTTGTTTTGGGATTCTGCGATGAAAGTGCCGCTCGATCGCTCGCCTCCCTCGCGCCATCGAGATCTCAGTAGTTCGGCGACAATTTTATGGTGCACCTAATAGAGAGAGTGCGAGTGCGCGAGAGCTAATTATTCGATTGTTTAGCCTTGCGGACAGGATGTTTTGACGTTTGACCGCCTATGTAAGTTGGCGGGTTGTGTGTGTGTATTAATACAATTTAGAGGTCCCGCAGGCTCGCGTGGGTTTAGCTTTCGGGGAGGGTGACTTCCTAGAATCTCGAGCGCCTCGATTGGCGTTATACGCAAAGCTGATCCTCTGTAACGTTACGATCAATGTTTTTCTTTTTAATACGATTTGCTAATGTCAACTATCGTCGCGTACTCGAGATACTTGTTTCTCGTCAGCTGAGGGAATGCGCGATATTAGAAAAGCTCGTACTTTGTTTTACTGGTCAGATTGTAGTTTTGCCGCGGTGAAAGTAAAGTTACGATCGTGTCCCGATATTATAAACGGAACGATAATGCGCGCATTAAAGCAAAAGAAATTCTTTTCCCATCTGCTGAAATCGTCGAATACACGTGTGTCTATAAAGGAACGTTAAAAAAATCGCAATCGCGACAAATTTTTATAACTTAATTAATACACAGTAGTAACGCGGTGTGTACATACCGAAGGTGATAAAAGTGTAGACAATACGATATAAATTATCACCGCTGCAAAACATTAATGTTTAAAACAGAAAGAAAAAAAGGAAAGAAAATCTTTAGGGCAATTACCGATATGTACATATATATAAGTATTAACGTATATATACTGAATTTTATTGACACATTGAGATAAATCCTAATCGTATACGAGATAGGGCCTTTTAAACGACATTTAAATGATTTATTTTTAAGCGCTATATTCGTTTAAACTTTTGTGCTCTAGTGATAGCTTGTCGCGCACGATATATCCGTATATAAAGCCTCGCCTTATCTCAACCGCACGATATTCTAGCGCGAATATTATTACGTCTACCATTGATTTTTCTCTATAGTGCATTTTTCATGACTTGCTCATATGACGATGCATTTTTTTCGACGTCTCCGGTCTTCTTTTTTTTTTGTTTTTCGCGAGCGCATGTTTAAAACGATGCATCGCGAGCTTGAGATAAGGATGATTTCTTGCAACCTTCTTTATTTTTATAAAGCATAATCATGCGCTATGCTATTTAAACTTTTCCATTATTGCAAATAAAGTTCTATCGAACTGAATCGTTTAAAAACAAAAAAAAAAATACTAATTTTTTCAATTCTTAAAATCTTGTACATATATATGTACACTCTAGTGAAGCGCTCAATTTATTAAAATTTGGCAAGTGAAAAGATCTATGCGCCGCAGCAGAAATGAAAGCAAACGCATCGAGATCGTTAAATATAAGAAGAAGAGGAGGAAGAACTGCTTGCGCGAGCTTTTAAAATCCGGGGTCGAGACGCGTCACGAGAGAGTCAGGGATCACGTAAACCGGAGCATTAAATCATTCTCGGATCGTCTTCCACACACACACACACACACTCACACACACACACACACACACATTCTCTCTCTCTCTATGCTCGAAGCCATTTATATTTCTCGCTCTCCGCATTGCCTTTTTCCTCGATACTTCAGATGTCCCTTTATATATCTGTACTAAAAAACGCGCTTTGACGGCGCTCTTTTTTCTCGCGGCAGCTCGTAATTCGTTGGATGGCAGTCGGCGATAAGGAGCCGCGGCGTAAGGGAATAAAGCCGTCGTGGTCCAAAGGATTCCGAAACCGTAAGACCTATATCAACTTCGCCTCCAATGGAACCGTAGCATACGTTTTGTCATTTACTTTTTATATCCGTTACGTTTTGGGCGATTGGATTGGAAGCTGCATAATTTCATTTTTCATGACATCTCGATAATATATGCAAAGATCGTCTGTAATTGTGAAATTCTCATCATATTTTTACCGAGTAAAATGCATTCCGATTAACACTTATATTATTTACATTTATTTATTCATTTATACAAATGACGTGTATGCATATATATATATATATATATATATATTAAGAGCGAATGCGAGGAAGGTTCCATTGAATAATATTTTTATACGGTTGACGAGCTCCGCGAAGTGCTCCGACGAGGCCTCTAATAAGGCCAGAGGAAGTGGTGTTGGGTGCTAGTCGTATATTCCGCATTGTGAAAGAGTTGCCTTGTTCCTTAGACGTCGGGTCTTCGAAACCTCAAAATCGGTTCTCTATTCAACTGCACACGCTCCAAAGTTAACGCTCGCAATTCGATAACAAAGCGCATTTTATACATGTACACATCTTGAAAGATCTTTATTGAGCGTCATGGAATTGGTATTCGACAGGTTGTCATAAAAATCTACAAATTTTTACATTCACTCGGATAAATATTTTCATCTTATTAGTGTGGTAATAAAGCGTTTGTCAATCTTGGATCGAGCGCATCAATTTCCACGAAAACCGTTATGAAACGTACATGCCAACGCTGTAAGTATTAAAAATTCAAGCTTTGCTCACGATTGAACGATTCAATATATGTATATTCTTATTGCGAGTGAGCAAAATTTTCATAAACCGCCAATCGAATATACACGTATGATATAGTTAAAGCTCGTATAAGCAATGTACTGGCTTGGATATGTGTAAGATCGTTAGAAGTAGACCACGAGTCTGGCGCAGCGCTGAGCATAAGCGCGCGCGAGCCATGCGGTGAAGGGGGAGAGAGTGTGCGCGAGTGAGAGAGAGACACGAAGCGATGAGTAGAGCGCGCGGGGAGGTGGAGAAAGGATTCCTCAAAATGGCGCTGCTCCCAGTTACGTAGTACGACCAAAGTTCCACGCGGCTGCCGACCGAATCGCATTTGCACCTATCGTAGATTGGCTCCGCCTTCCCCACGAGATTCTCCCAAATTGATCGTGTAGAGGAATGCACCGGCTTTGCCGCGATCGCGTCCCTCTTCTTCGATTAAATTGTAGTCATGCGCAACTTATCTTTCGCTAATGTTCCAGCCTGCGAACGAATCATCGATATAGCTGCACTGGAGTTAAAAATAAAGTAACTTTTACAACCCGCATGTCTGGAGCTACGTTGAATTCACGGATATTATATGATCCAACTGTCATTTAGTAACTTAAATAAGTTCACTTGCGACCAATCGATGAATTTACAAAGTGAAAATTCACGGCCGAGCGAAAGATCGTCGAAGGTGTACTGTACGTTTTACAATCGTCCAATATTATTCACAAATAGAATAGTGACTCGGCCCGTAAAAGGCCGATGTTTATAACTACGCTCATTAATCATGCCACTCGGTGTGTTTAAAACAAAGGACATTAAACCAATTATTATTCAAACAATATATGCACCCACACGCACACTCACAGCTAAAGAGCAGCGCACGTCGAAACATTTAATTCAACTGTACCGCGTATACTTACACACACACACACATTTCAGCTTGTCGCTCCCTCTTTCTCAGCGCTTCACGCGATGGTGAGTAAATAGGCATAAAATATATATATATAGTATAGGAGCTGGTTGGTCGCGCGCTTTTCCTTATCGTATACGACCCGCTTGAATTATTATTTTCCAGTGCGACGGGCTCATTTATACTTATATGCGCGCGCGCGACCTTCTTCGGTGGCATCGTTACTCAAGTGCCCCCGTCGATTTTCCACTTTTCTCTCGACGCGAGACCTTTTTTTTTTTTCTTTCGACCTTTTTATCCGTCGTATTATATATATATCATAGCCACTGCGGCTAACGCGCTTGTTTTCTCTATATTCCTCCTCTTCTTCCTACTTTTTTACTTTCTTGTGAAAAAAAAAAAAAATTATATATATGGCGGAGATAACGGACTCGAGGCAGTTTTTTTCCTTTTTTTGAGCTGATACAACTGTGGAGGCGATCGTAAAATTGAGAGAGCAACGGATTGAAGACGGGATCGATGATAAGCTTATGTAGCCTTTTTTTGCGCTCGTATAATGATGATTTTGAGATATTATGGATGGTCGATAAGCTTTCTTTATGCGTTGGGTCTTTAATCATTCGAGATATCCGCTAAATTCATCGTTTAATAGTTATAAAGCTCGACTATGAGTTTAACCCTTTATTTAACATATGCCTTATGTATATACACATTATTATTCATTTAAAATTATTAAATTACTTTCTCGTGTACGCGTATTTTTAGAAATGGAATTTAATTGGAGTACGTTTGCAAGTATTTCATAACGTTATAAATTGCCGACTCGAAGTCATATATATATATGTATATCAGCTTAATCGTCTCCATTTATTCAAATTCCTTGTATAAAACGTTACGTAAGCCCACATACCAGCATGTGTATATATTACAATAAAAAATGAAACCAATGCACTCGAACGAACTTCGACAATTCCTTTTTTTTTCTCGCGCATTTCGATATAAAAATACTCGCGCGGACTATATTTCTCAAAGCAAATATCGATTGTTTCGAAGTGCATGCGCGATATTTAAATTTTTCGCAGCGCGCGTTTCAGCTTCGTTATAATAGAAGGCATAAAAGGCGCGCGCGCAGTACTGCCTCATTACTTGGCCGCTAACGGAAATAGAAAAAAAAATGTCCACTGCGCATTACGGGCCTATGAGTAACCGCGGCTATATTCGCATTTTTTTTCCTTCTCTCTCTCACTTTTTTTTCTTCTTTTTCGTCAACATTCACGCCGCGAGCTATTCATGACGTTATATTGTTATAAAAAAAAAGAAATCGTCGCTGCATAAAGTTAATGCGCTTAAAATAATGATGTTTTAAAACGTTGCCTTTTTTTTTTCGTCTAAGCATCGTTCGATTTAGCGCTAATTTTTTCCTTATTTCCTGCCCGAGTCGCAGACTAAAAGGAAAAAAAGAAAAAAATGAAGAAGTTCCTTTTAACACGTCATTCGTGAATTTAGTGCTTGGAATTAGTCGCTCATAATGGCTTCTAATTGGACAGTGAACGAATGCCGCTTCTGCCGCTGTATTGTGCACACACATACACGCACATATACTTGAGCCTCTAATTCTTTACAAACTTTTTAAGCGAACCCAAAGCGAAATATAACAAATATCCTCTGGTGCAGGTAGTGAAAATAAAAAAAGGCAAATGTGGCACACGTGCGCGCGAGCATCTACATTTTCCCGAATGCAAATGTGTAAACAGCTCTCGCAAGCGCGAGGAAAAAAATCAAACAACAAGTTCAACAGCGAGAATAAAGGAGGTTATAGAAAAAAATCTCGATTGTTTACTCTCCCTCTTTCTCTCTGCATGTCGGGCATACATAAGTGTAGTTTCAGGAGAGTCGTTGCGAGAGGAACTCGCCTTCACACACACGCACATACGCGTATGTACAAAAGGCTACTGCAAATGAGTGCGTTATTGTCCGGTGCGCCGGCAGCGGTGAAATTCATTACGTCACGCGGGCGGAACAACCGAGGCGCTCAGTTATATATATTTCTTTTTTCTCTCCTTCGCTTTTACGGTGGTGGTGGTGGTGTTGCTGCTGCAGGCTGGACCTCATTGTTTTCCTGAGTTTTCTGAAACACTACCACTTGGACGACGTAAGCTCTCTCTCTCTCTCTCTCTTTTCTAGAAGTCGTTATGCGTATATAAGTGCATGTGCATACGTATATTTGAGTTTCTCCTGCCTGCAGCTCTCTCTCTCTCTCTCTCGTTCTCTCGTTCTCTCGGTCTCTCGGTCTCCGAGCGATGCATTCGCCTTGATTTCTAGCCGGTGCGGTTTTCAATTTCAATTTGTAGCCAAGTGATCGACGTGTACCATTGAATGTTATATATGGTGATGTATTGGAGAACACTGCAGTTACACGAACGGAAAGGGAACTGTCAGTATAATAAAGTAGAAAATTTATATCTTCATTGCTGTTGGTATATTGTGCACGGAAGAGAATTCAAATTGTATACCTACTTTATAGAATAACGAGGGAATAAATTTTCCAATCGGAAGCTATTATCCTTTTTTTTCCGGTATTATTATTATTTTCGAAATCTTGATGGTAAAGTTTAAAATTTATACAAATGTTATGTTGAAGTTGCGAAACTAGAGCAACATTTTTCAAGCGCTTTATTCACGGAGAAAAGTTTATTAACACTCTGTTCTCGTTCGAGGCGGGAAATTTCAATTATGTCACTGGGTCGTAACTGTATTTCGCGATAACCAAACCAAAGTATAACGTATTGTATGTACGTGACACAGCCCATGACAAACCACTCGGTTGCTGTATATTCAACATATAGTCATAAATCCCATTTAGTCCTTATTGTTATAATCCATTGCACCATTTTTTTTTTCAAAGAAAACTTTTGATCAATACAGTTCGCGTAAAGAAAAGAGAAAAATTCTTCAGCATTTGTATTCATTGCATTCAGGTTGAAATTGAATGATGAATCACTATACGTAATTTTATGTTCTGTTATCGTCAATGAAAAAGAATTCGTAAATTATTGTAGCTAATTTGATTTCTTTTAATTAGTAATATTTTACATAGTGAATTATGAAAAATTATACAGATTAAAGTATCTTTTTCTTTTCTATTAATCAATTATACAATATTTATCTTCATAGATGTAACAATCTATTCAGATTTTAGAGAAAAAAAGTATTAGTTCATTTGTTGAAAATATTAATTGATCGGTACATTTGATTTACTATTATAGGTAGGAAATTATAATACATACAAATAAATCCTTCACTTAAAAGATTTTTTAATTGATTTTTTAATGATCATAATATACTGTGAGTATGTTTTCATTTTGAATGAATTGTCTTAATGTCACAAATACTTTATTCAGTCTTTAAAAATACAAATATATTGTGATCGAGGATACTCTTCACTATTTACAATACTTCCTATTACTTACATGAAAATAAAATGAAAGTTATTCAAATTTATTGAAACCCGCAATTATATACAATATAATGTTTTCGATACACGCATGTATATATAGGTATAAATTATTTACCCACGCGCACAATACATGTTTCAAAATGCACAAATTCACAGGGATACACTATTTGATATTACTCGAAAATTACCCCCAGTCAATCCGGTACACACGAAAGAACCTTATTCTACGTAAAAATAATAACGTTAAAGAGCAAACGCCACGGCTTCTGCCACGATCCGCGGAATGTACAAGAAGCAAACGCGTCGCGGTACTTTTAGCCAGGGCCTAACGTCGTGGACTGAAGTCGCGTGGCAGAAGCCGCGCTTCTCTGTCGCTATGATTTCACGAAATATACCAAGTGATAACGCTCGCGCGCTGCATATGTGTACGCGCGAGCGGTATCTCCTGACGCGTCTGTATCCTATTTATACACGTCGTGTATGTACACGCTTTTGGGGGGGAACTTCCTCTATCTCTTGTTGTTATACCGGGACGCGTATGAGCAAAACGAAGTGGGCGGTTTTGCTTTTTCGAGGAGGTTCGAGCCTGTGTTGCGGTATTAGATACAGCGTACGTATATATGTGTGTGTGTGTGGTTTGGATGTATTATCTCAGCGAACTTTGGTATATCGGTTTGGAAACGGACTTTGCTAACGTGTAGACGATTTCCTGTACGTCCGTCGGTACAGTATACTATTGTTTTCGTACAAAGAGATTGAAATGTCCACTGATGATAAGTATGAAGAGTTTAGCTTCGAAGGATAAAGAAAAAAGTTTGCAAAATGCATTTCTTAAGTTGTCGTGGTCAGCTCTACAGTTTTGGAAGATAAATTTGTTACGGTTCAATTCAATGATTTGGATATCTGATTCGATAAAATGAATCACTCGTGAATTTTAAACATAATCACCGTCATGATTTATCGTAATTTATTGCAACAAACGGAAACTATTGATTATGTCAACTCGCAATTAGTGTACAATATTATAATATTTCATGAAAATTTAACGTTGTCAGGCAATATTTTGAGAGAAAGTGGCGGTGCATTTTAATGTTTAGAATAAAATTATAAAGCATATATATATTAGTTTTGAATGCAATTCCGCTTAATTATAAACCTTAGAAATGTATACGCAAAGCTGATAGTTTAAGGGTAACTAAAATCTTTCAAGCATAGCGCTCGAGTGAGATGATTTTTGTTAATGAAATGCTTATATGCATACCATCGACTTATCAGCTGCAAGATAAGTTCTACGGGGTTCTGATACCTGACACCTTCAGTTTCGAATGCATACGCACGTGGTAACGTAATATCTGATTACTGTACACACCTACAGTAAAGTATATCGTCCGTTCATTGAGAAGCGAAAAGCTGAATCGATCGACTAAAGGTTAGCGAGGCTATATTGTGCCACGTTGGTATAGTTTTAACGTGAAATATATCCAATAACAATCTGCTTAATTACTATTTATCGATCGTATATTACACAAGCCCATTGTTGTACAAAATCCTATAAATATATAATTTGATGTTGTGAATATACTTGTTATTAAAATGAAAGTTCATTTTTCCTTTATGGTGTAATTTGATACCGATGTGAGAATTTCAATGAACCTTACAAAAAGCCTAAAAATATTTAGAACTAAATCGTTGGATATAAGTAGTAGGAACTTTAATACTCGTAGATGTGAAATTGTAAAAATTGTGTATTTTGTGTAAAATTATCTGCAAATATACACATATTCTGTGTAGCTCGTACAGTTCCACATATTTGTGTAAAATTTTTAATGTTTAGTAGTAACTTTTCATCGCAATATTATACTTTTACACAAATTGTGCATAGTGATTTGTGTCTGATTAGAATTAAACGCAAAATTAATGTTCTGCAAAAGTAATCGAATTTTAAACTGTAATATAAACGAAATTCATTGTTTACTACAATATAGTTTTGTTGTTGATCGTTGAAAGTACCTATATTAATTATTCCTAGTGCTTTTTCAGGCACATAGTAAACACGATAGCATGTCAACGTTGAAATTAGAAACATTTAGAGATACTTCTGAGCGTGTGTAAGAGAATTAATGGAAATTTAAAATGTTACGAAAATCAGCTGCTTATAACGTTCGTCCGTAAAACTCTTTATGCTGAAAAATATTCGACTCGATCAAGTGTTCCGCGCAGATCCAGGTCAGCAGTATAGGTAATCCCTTACACCAATCGTTCAATTTGATCATACACGTTTAAAAAAGAATTTCTAAATACTCTAGTCATTTAAAATATAGAATGTATATCAAACTCAAAGTAAATTTCAGACTCGGTACAGAACCAAACGAAGTATATTAAATGTTAAATTTCCTGTACGATCAGTTTCAAGACCAACAGTCATAAAAAAAAACAAGTATATAGGTGTATAGATATGCACAACATCGTTTCATTTTGAATTTCGAAAAGAAAAACGAGCGTATATAGGGAGAGCTCGCGGTTATATATTCCCTCGGGGCATGATGAGCTCCGCGAGAGGCGCTCTTAGACTCGTGCGCGCACATCGCCACGCACGCACGCGGACTGCAGAGGCGAGACAGAAGGACGAGCCTTGTAAATAACGTGGGAGGAGTCTCTCTCTCTCTGTCGTGCAGTCGGGCGATACGCAGTCCCTGCATATGTAATGCGTGCACGAGGTCGCTATTGAGAACCGCTGGCCGTGCAACTAGTTCAGATAAGAGCTGTATATCGCACGGCCGTTGAGCGATAGCCGAGCCGCCGTATATACCTCGTGCCTTTTTTTACTATATTACTTGTGTGTGTGTGTGTGTGTGTGTGTGTGTGTAGTATAATGTGTGTAGAGCGCGCGGAGCCCGGGGCTTTTACGACCTCAGCGAGGCACACCGCGCACACGCCTGCGCACGTTGCTGCTGCCGCTCTCCGAGCTTACAGCCGAGTCCCGACGCCGACGCCTTCCAAACTTATAACGGACCGCAACGTGTCCTTTTCAAACTTTTGCAAATGCAACGTGGAGTATCTTCTACTTTTTCTTTTTTTATCGTTGAATCGGACTTCTATATTCACTGTTTTTGTGATGGAATTATTTTTTTTTGGTTTATTAAACGAGCTGTGTATAATAATTCATATGTAGCGCTTTGCGCGTTCAGCTTCGTAAGAATTGGTAGATCGTTTACTTTATTAGATCTTACTACTAAAATTTACTTTGACGCAATTTGATATAGAATGGATTTTTATATTAAAATATGTAGCGTGTATTGAGTAATGCCTTTTGCCAGATGTAATTATTCAACTCGATTGTTTTGAGACTTCTTATATGCTTAAGAAGTGGTGGTTTAGAAACTCATTCGTATTGAGAATGACTTGATTTATATAAGAATGCATATTTAAAGATAATACAAATTTACAGAATCACAAACTGTCTGAAACTTTAATAAATTCATTAAAAAGTATGGCAATGCTTTAGATTTATAGATAAATTTACCTGTCGATTACTCGAGATTATGGTAATTTTCATTGATCTTTATATATTTTATATCATGCATACACTGAACAAAAAAAAACATTGCAATTATACAATTATCATATGAAAAGTTTGATATTACTTTGGAGGTCAAGATAAATACGAATCTATATCGATAATTTTGTCTGGAGAATTCGTGTTTGGTTTGTATTCGATGACTGTATACGTTTGCATAGCAGATGACACTATTTGATAATCAGAAATTATAACAATGAAATCATCAGGTGTTGATACGCGATACGCCGGCACTGTTTTTTAACGAGTGTCCAAGGTTAAAGTACTGCACCGCAGTCCTACGCTGGATCACTGCACTTGTAAAATTGGATACCATAATATATATATATACAATCTTAATTTAGGTTGCGATCGCGATACATTTGATTTTTTAGATGGATTTTGATTATTCCTTTCTGTATTATATCTACGGTTGATATTTGAAAATCTTATTCCAAAATTTAAATATAGTTTATCCGTCTTAATAAGTATTAATAAGTCAGATGCGTGCGAATATAAAGAAAATCGATTTGGTGCACGGAAACCAAACCTGTAAAAACGTTGCGAAGTGTCGGAATCATTAAGAAACTGCATATGCATATAACTAGTAAGCCCCAAATAAGGAATGAAGGTTTGCAGAAGTATAATATTTATGAATAGGCATTATGGTTAAACTAGGAAAGCATCATTCAGTAACTGCAGGATCTGTTTCAATGACAGATCTCTTAAACTTTTACGTATAAATAAAATAAGGGTGTGCAAATATCCATCAGAATTACTCGCTCTACAAGCCGAACTGTAGATATTTCTTATATAATCTATCGCGCATCTAAATCTATACAGCACAAAAGGACACGCAATAACTCGGAAACATAAGATCGAGGTGCATCATCCCCGTCGAAATCATGTCCAACCGTACTTGCACTTGATATACAATAACCGGCGTTATATCTAATCCGCGAAGAAGCGCGAACTTGAAGAAACGAAAGCATGGCACACACGACGGCCGTCCGAGATAAATTTCGCGGGAGTATATATAAAGGCTTGGCGCTCGCGTGGCGACGTTTTTACTTTGATAGGGTAATCTCTCTCGGTGCGGACACGACGAGAGAGAGAGAGAGAGAGAGA
>UELU01143702.1:371-15080 GCA_900490025.1 Megastigmus dorsalis | reverse complement strand
TGTGAAAGGACTTCAATTTTCTTTAGAAGGGAAATTAGTTACTACTTCATGGAATAAGTTTTATCTACTTACATGAAAAAGATTTTGTCTTTCAGAAAATAAATTTAATTTTAAAGACAAACGCTCTTTTATTCGAGAGGGGCATTTTTTCAAACAAATTTTCAAAAGACTGCATAAAGTATACTTTATACATACTTTATGATTATTTATAATACTCTAAGATACCTTCTATTTTGTCAGTCGCCAAAAAAAAATTATTTGAAAAGAATACTTTGTTATTACTATTTGAATAATATAAGTATTAAGTCAATTGCGGACATAAGAGCATTCTTAAAGAACTCTTTTTTCGAAAAGTGTGCTTATTGGGGAATTTATCAACTTACAGTAAGAGGATTTCATTTTGCAGCAAGCACGTAATCTTTTTTCCGGTCATATTTTGGCTTAGAAGGAAGAGTTTTTTCTGCTAGAAACAAGAAAACCATAATCTAGAAAGGAGAACCCGGTTTCTCGCTTCAAGCAGATTTTATCTTGCCCTACGTAGATATCTCTCAAGCAGATTATTCCTCTTGCGCGCAGTATCCATTTTTCTCAGTGTACTTTTTTTTCTCGGTGCCATCTAATGACGAAGTCTGCGGTGTATCTTTAATAAAGTTCATATAATATTTTACAGAGGTGCGTACGTCAATCGGCCGAGACCTGGGCTCGAGCTCCTGGACCTCTGGATTGCGAACCCATCGCTCTGCCAACGAAGCCAATTTAGGCGTCAAAAACACACTTTAAATTGCAGAAGATAAAAGTGCGATTATAATTACTTATGTTCGCCGATGGACACGTGTGCATACTAGATTTATATAACACTAACTTATGAAAATTCCTCATATTGTACCTTTTTACATAATTTTATTTGGTATTTAGTTACAATGAGTTGATACAATTCAATGTTTAAACAAGAATATTATTACAAGTAAGAATCTCCATGACACATTGTCAGAATATTTTTTGGAAGAAATATGACACTGTTATGTGTAAAGCCTTACTCAACTTAAACAAGGTATTAGACCCGACTTTTCATTAGCATACATACGGTCATATAATTCACCAGTAATCCGTCTCGCTTATTTACTTGTAACCGCTTTCCAAATATATATATATATATATATAACTGCATATATATATACACATACATTCAGCAGTGGAGGTAACAAACGGAAATTGGATGGTCCCTTGTCTTCGCCTTGTCTCCTGAATACAGAGGAAGTGATTAACCCGTGAGATTTAGCTATGCTCTTCGTCTAATGTCAAGTGACTTCGTCCACACAAGAATTATGGCTCAACTTACTTATAACTTTCAGCGAATTTCGCTAAGATGGTGAGAACGTGAAAGGAATTAATTTCATAATGGCCATTAATTACTTACTGATTCAGTTATGATAGTCGTATCCATCAAGTATTTCAGTTGTTTTGTGTTAATTTACTTTTTTGCTATATTTTTTGCAAATGAATGTTAAACATTGTTACTATTAGCACTAAGTGTACAAAAAACAATATAAAATTCTTCGTATTAAATAATCAGCCTTAAAAGTATGCCAGATAAAAAATGAATTTGTAAAATTCCAATCCTACCAAAATTTTAAAGATATCAGATTTAACATTCTCTCTGGTTTTTATTTCCAAATTTGTGCATTGTAGCTCACAGCCGTTACTCAAATCTGTCAAAATATTTCATTGTCTCGTTAATTGTTCTCCGGCACAGAATCTTATGCATAATTGCATCAGCCCCTCGCGAAATGTCTGCGAATATTTCAGAATTCCATCTATATCACGCTCCTACATTCGTTTTAGCTGCATATATGCGCACAGATTCAGTCGCATATATACATTCTCACGCACACGCGCGCACATTCACGAAAACGTACGCACTTTATTACGCGCAATGCAGTACAGTCGCAATTTTAATGGCTCCAGCGATTCTGCCCCCCAAGAGAAAGAGAAAGGGACGTTTTGCTATGGGCGTTTACGAGCGTCGCTAGATAGAAATATAAGAAATATTACCCTTGCGACATTTTATGCACTCCCTGTGAAATCATCCACTTGCAATCCTTCCTTTTCCTTAATTTAATTATTGTCTGCGACTCTTTTTATGACTTGGCTACTTTTCTGCATTCTCAAGCGAGGGTGCCGTTATTCCTAATATTGAATTTTTTTATTTTTCAATTTTTCTTTTTACCTCGAATTCGCTTCGCTAGCTACACGATAATTAAAAACAAGAAACGTAAACTGAAAAAATAGGGTAACATCTTTTTAAGGGCAAAAGTATTTTTAGTTCTTTTTATTATCACTTTTGCTAATTCTTCTCGGCATTTTTATGATAATTACAACATTATAATGAACATTTAACTTTGAAACGCACCAATAAAACTGAAAGTATTAATAAACCGCTGTTAACTGTCTTAGCTAGTTTGCTTTCTTAAAGAGTCTCCATTTTTTTCAATGTTGAATTTCAATAAATAATGTACAAACGACTAAAAATGTAATCAGTCGACGAAGACAAATTTCTGTAAGAAAAGACACATAAGAAAAAACCCGCAGACACACACACAAAATTTTCGTCGAAAATGTAGAACTTTCTCTTTAAGAAAGCAATATAAGTAAAATAAAATATGGTATAAAATAATATTGAATAAATAGAGTTCATTTTTATACTTTAATAAATAGAGATCGAACTAATCGAACTTATTACGATTTAACTAATAAGTTAAAGGAGGGTACCAGGACATATACAATAAATAAAAGATTATTCAAAAACGAATAAAACTAGTACTATATAATTATTTACAGTTATCAAAAAAGTAGAATCAAAGAAAATGCAGGAAAAGTTATTAAATAAAGGAGTCAAATTGGATAAAATAAGCGAAAGGTTAATCATGTGTCATGCATCAAATAATAGGAATTAATAGAAAAATTATTTTCATTAATTTTCCTTTATATGGTAAAGATTTTATAGAATCACAATTTCTCCAGTCCTTATTATTCTTAATATACTATCTATACTCGTATTCTTACATTGATTTTATTGATTTTTATAAGGAATTTCCAATACATTCTTGTTGAATCTTCTCGATACAGTGATGGGATTTTCAATATATATTTTTACTTATTATAAATATATATTTACTTTATTTATTATCCTTTTTTTTTCTACAGACATTCCTCGCATGTTTTTTATCACGAATTCGAAATCGCAAACAGCTAATTTACCACGGTGAATCATTTAATTCAGAATATAATTCGAATTACAGTACGTACTTACTTCTCTTTGAAGTTTAAAACCACCAACATATAATGTTTGTACTAATTGCTGTTTTATTATACATAAGTTTCTGGGCACAATGTATGGTTGTTTTAAAACTCAATCTGTCAAATAAGAAATTATGCCTGAATGCAGATCAAACTCTATGACGTTTATGCTATTCCATAGATTAGAATGCAAATTTACGTATTCACTTATATTCGAGCGTATAAAACATGCACATATGTAATTATGCAATCATACATATAATTAGCACATATAAAATCACGTACATTCTCGTTCTCATAAAGTTTCCTTGAAAAGTTTTTCCCTAGTAATTAAGTTTCTCAAGATTAAAAAATAAGTAACTCTAGCTATACAACAAAAATATTGAAGTACTGCAAAATCATTAAGATTATAAAAAGACGTTCAAATTTAAAATAAATTGGCTCCCTTACTTGACGGGAAATGTTTAAAAAAATGCCAAAAAGATTTTTTCCTATACTTAATACATGGAAATAGAAACAGACGAGTCAGAAAGACCATATTTACGATCAGTTTGTTTTTAAATCATGTGAGAGATTCCATTTTTTTTAATTTAATAGTTTTTTATACTCTAAAGACTTTATTATATTCTGATTTCGTCTGGGACCCCCTTAAAATATAAAAAAATTATATTACAGGTAATGACAAAATCGAGTTGACACCAAAAGCTTAGATTGGAAGAATTAATATTCGAATAATCATTTATAGCTTAGGCTATATTAATTATTCGAGTAAGCTTTCAGAACTAACGCGGACTCCCAGTTTGAAAGTTACAGTATCATCGATATAATTAAAAAGTGCTGAAGTTAGATAAATGGGAAGAAGTGAAAAAAAGGCGGGAGAAGGGAAGCCTCTCAAGCAGCATTCCCTTTGTAATTCAATTATTTTACTCGGAGTGCTTGGTCCTGTCAAAGGCATTATAGACCTTGGGCTCTTTCACCGCAAGCGCGCCCAGGGAGGAGGGGTACAAGGGTTCGCAGAGCAGTGGTCGCGCCGAAAACTTCCCCAATATGCCGGATATAAATGGGTGTGCTGTGGGAAAAATCGAGATGGCAGTAGGAAGAGAAACTCGCTGATGTTACGCAAACGCGCACGCGTCGGTAAATCGGTATATATATATATACGATTTCAGAGAAAAGTTTCGTCCGATCATATTGTATACGGGTAACTTTTCAGCTATACCCTCCCTTCGTTATTGAGTGGATGTAAAAAAAAAATAAAGAAGTAGTACGTCAAGGAAGAGAAATATTTAGTTAAATATCAATTTTCCAACTTCTTATTTGTTCGGCAGCGAAAACTTCCTGTTATTTTTAATAAGTTGGGTGGTGGGGTGTGCTTTTATGATTGATGAACGAGCGGCGCGCCGTTCGATGTTTTGACGCACAGTCGATCAGAAATTTAAAATTCAAGCACGAAAAGTTCATAACTGCAGTAGATTATACGTGCACGCATCAACTGAACTCGTCCATTCTTATTATAAGAAAAAACTTTATACCGCTGAGGAAGGAAATTCTAGATCTGTATGGATTTCGTTTTAATTAAAATTAATAAGTAAGCGGAAAATGACGAATTAATGAAAAGAGGGATTGTAGTTTAATCGAATTGAATTATGCATGTGGAAGGATAACGCTCGTAAGCGTAAGGCATGGAACGATACGAGTTTTTGGAAAAGTTTCACGAAAATGAACTGACATTGATAAATACCCGCGTCGCGGTTCACACTGCAAAACGTATTCTGAAATATATTACACGGTATACGATAACACAAGGTCTTATTAGTCCTAGGCTACTTTATTCCTATACCTTTTTAACTTTCCTTCTAGTTTCGTGATTTATTTGAAATAGTCTATTTTTGGATAGTTATATTGCTATAAAACGGGTTTGTCACTAAAACATATTCTTTACAAGTAGCAATAAAAAAAATTATTTATATATTTCATTTCACACAACATGGCTTATCGAATCTTTCTAAAGATCTTAAATCTAATAAAAGTTTTTCCACGTTTCTTTCAACTCTTCGTTGAAAATGTCTTAATCATCGTAACTATTTGCAGCCCTATTGATTTCGAGAAATCATCTAAGATATAATAAACCATTAGTGCTCGCCGTTAAAAATCGCTTGTCTATTTATTAAAAGGTTTATTGAACCGTAAGAAGAAGCGGAATAATAAGCGCTTTATACCTCCGCGTATTGCACGTATATACCCGTCCCTCTTAACTTTCTATTCTACCATTTTATCTCTATTTCACTTAACTTCTTTCTCTTCCTTTTCTCTCTTTCTTCATCCCCCGTCTCGCTGCCGCGAATTTGCGCAGTGAAGTGCATCCCTTGGCAGAAATCTAGGAGAGCGAGAAAGTACGTCAGCGCTGGTTCTTGAATAGAACAGAAGCAAGGAAGAGAGAGAGAGAGAGAAAAAAGTGAGATCAAGGCGCATGCAGGGTCTTCTATTGCAAATATTATGTTAAATCTCCCCGTTGAATAGGGACAATAGTGGCCCCCGCTTTCTATTATCAGAGTCTTAAACGCGAATATAAGTATACTATATTAAAGCTATATTGTTGCAGGGGGAGCGCGAGCGTCACGACAGAGCGGCGGGCGTCTGAAAGCGCAAGCTGGCCGCCAAGGCACACAAGCAGCGCGCGAGTCCCACGGGAAATATCGCGTATGCGCGTGGCGCGAGCCTGTCTCTTTATACGAGAGAGAACTGGAAACGAGGAGGCGACGAGGAGGCCGCGATGAAGGCACATAAGGGAAGCTTATGATGCTGATAGCTGCGACGGCAGCGGCGGCGGCGGCGGCGGCGGCGGCGGGATGGGGCCGGAGAAAGGGCTATATCTGCACGCGAGGCTTATATATTTGCACAAGTTTTCTCTTTCTTCGCCGAGAGAGAGAGGGAGAGACAGAGCGGCCATTTTTTTCAGACTCCCCTTTTATGCTCGCTTTACGAGTGAGCGGACATTATTAAGGAAGGAGTCTTTGTCATTTTTTGAATATGAAAAGTTTTTGTCAATTTTCACAATATAATGTTAATAAGATTAATAAAATTATAATGATTCATTTGTTGCACATTGAAGAAGAGTGTCTGGGGATAGTCAACGGCTCAAGTGTAAATTTTACCACTTGGCATATACCAGATCGATGAACAGCGTGAAAGATTAAGCAAATGATTATGCCTCGGATGACTGGTCAAAAGAGGAATATGTGGTCAGCGTGTGGAGCGAATAATTCACGCCTTTTTTTTCTCTCCGAATGAAATCTTGAATTATTACAGCATCAGCAATGCCTATGTCACGCTTTCCCAAGGATGATGTCTTCAACTACATTTGGATCGAGGTGAAGGTCAGACGCGCGCTCCTGCTTCAATTGCAGGGAGACCATCGCTCGACGAGTCAAGCCACGTGAACCGCAAGGAAAAAAAATAGAGGAAGCGTATACTTGTACAGTAAGAGAAGAGAAAGAGCGTCGTGAATAATCGAAAGACGTTGGAACCCCTGGAATATATCTCAGGGAGAGCCCAAGAACTCTTCCTCTCCCCCTGCAGTTACCGCTATATGTATATATATATACGTACGTTCGATAAGACTTACGGTATAAAATTCCTCGTACATCGTGCAGCAACCCCGAGCCGCACACAGTCTCGCTGCTGCTCTCTTTCCTCCCCCCCCCCCCCCTACCCATCCCTCCTCGCCCCTCTCGCGTTTTCTTGAGCTCACTCTACGTGCCAGGCGCAAATAGTTCTTCATAAATAATGAAATTTTAGGATTCGCGCAGATGTCGTCATGGCCGTCCTTCGCCTCGTAAAATATTCTGGACGTGAAGTGTGCGGGAGGCGGAATTTTCTCGAGCCAAATAAGAGAGATAGAGAGTGAGAGGCAGGAAGAAACTGACTTTCGGGGAGTTTCGCACCACCGCGTGTACTTATAAACTCCATTCGCACGAGTCTGCAGGAGAGATTTGAAGAACAATATTTTTTTTCGTCGCTCGCGCGAGCTCTTGTAATTTTGTCCCGTACGAATTGGATTATATATATATATATATGTATATATAGAATATACGTCTGCGCGCGCGGACGAGGTAAACAAAGGAAACGCGCGACAACGTGCCTGGAATCGCCAGCGCCACCGCGCGTCCGACATTTTTCTCGCCTTTCAAATTTACCGTGAGAAGAGAGGAAGGAGCTGTTTGAGCGTTGCGCGCACTCGCAATAAAATGGCTTTGGCGGTTTTATCGCCTCCGCTGTTGCTGCTGCTGCTGCTGATGCTGCTGTACACGGGTCCCGGGGAAAACAATGCGTGCGAGTATTTTCTTTGATGCGATGGCTTTACTCTTTGGAGAAAAAGATGAGGACACTTCGTTTTTACTTCATCGAAATGATAATTCAGCCATGAGCACATACTGCGCGGAAGATTTTATTTTAACTGGGAATGCTGGGTTGCATGAGGCTATTCAGAATGGGATTTGCATTAAAAAATACAAGATTCAAGTGGTTGCAGTACAACACTGACAAAGGGGCCAATATAAGTGTTGCATAAGAGTCATGAAAAATTGACAGAACAAATTATAAAAATGCGCGTTTGGGGTCGCTGATACAGTACATGCACTTTTTACAAATGTTTCATGGAACGTTAAAGTCAGACTTTCGCCATATTTTCCTCTATAAAAATAAGTAACCAATTTTACCTGAGCGTCAATAAAAAACTATCGAATTTACGAAAGAATGACTTAAGTGTCTCATCGAAATTCCTGCCTGAGTACCAATTTCAACTTCATCTTACTTCGGAACAAATTTGTTTTTTTTTTATTGCAATCATCGCATCAAAAGCTTAGTACTACTCCAAATTCAAGAAGTAATGAAATAGCGAATTAAACTGCAATACAGCTAAGATTAAGGTAACTTAAAACAATGTATATTCATGTGAATGAGTTTGCACTTTTGTATCTATCAGAAGCGTTCAAAAGTTTTCCGGAAATTAATTTGCAATTCAATGTAAGGAAAGAGACGTTGACAAATCCTTGACAAAAGCGGAAGTTAGAGTCTAATGTCTACATAGTGCACTTCTGCGAAGACACTTCAGCCAGTTGATAAATGAAAGAATATGTATATGTATGTTGGCACGGAATCAATTGAAAGGCACTATTCAACTTCAATAAATGTAAGGGACACAAATGGTTCATTTCATCAGTTCATCAAACGAATGTTGTAAGAATAAAAACGGTGCATTTGCTTTATTGCTAATAAAATTGAAGAAAAATCTATTATTTTGTAATATTCTTCATGAAGTTGATATATTTACTTATTTAACTATTGAATTGATTTTAATATGATCTGCTATTAATTATATTTTGCATTGTACTTTGATTATAATAGCTAATACTATATTTGCCATCTAATTCACAGAAGTTGAATGAGATCGGTGCTGTATACATACAAGAAATCGGAATCGACAAGTTTTTAGTAAAAAAGCAAATGATCTATGATTGATTTCCCAGATGGGAATTCCTCTAACGAGAATGGCTATCGATTTTCTTAGAGAATAGTCTTTATCTACTGAATGTTACGTAACGCAATGCCTGTTAGTTTAATCTTTTAGCATATAGGTAAGTATAAGAAGTTTAAAAAAATGAAGAGCCGTATTTTGATGTAATAATTATGAAAATACTTGACAACATCACCGATGAATATTGTTTTTATAGTTAATACGTATAATATCTACAATAAACTACAATCAAATCGTGAAACTTAGAACTAGCCTAAAGGCACAATTTTCATATCTGCTTATGAAAATTCCAGGACACTCCGATTACTTCGCACCCTATCTGAGGAAGGCTCAGCACTCTATACATATAAACCGATATCTTGCAAATAGTAAACTAAACCGCAAACAAGCGGCTCTCGCGCTTGTCCGCAGTGACGAAGCGACGCGGGTGCGGAATCAAAGTTTCGTTCAGTCCCCATTCTCGATGCATATCAGCTTCGTTCGCTTCGCCCCATCCTCTGTAGTCAGTGATGCGCTTTGCTTCTCGCCTATAGTTTCTCAAACTGTTTCGTGATTTCAATCAAAGCTTACGTATTACAAGCGATATGGATATGACAGTGCGAATAATGACAAACGAATACAGCTTAGATGCTACAATTACTCACGAATTAATGTATTCCATTGAGGGATTTGGTTGAAACTGAAATTCATACAAAAATAATGGTGAATTAGAGTGCTTTACAAATAGATTTTGACCTTATTTCTTTATATTAATATGTTTTAGATGAGTTATAGGTACTTGGATATAGTTCGATTGATATACCTAGCTGCAGCTAAGATGCATTATAATTTGATATTAATAAACCTCTTCATGTTTAAATTATGTTATTTCGTTTTTAGCCAGTCTCAAAAGAAAATTAAAAAAGCAATTATAAAATTGATCATTTTATAAAAAAATTTCAGCAATATTAAAATTTTAATAATAAATATGTCCATAATAAATAGGATTGGTATACATTAGGAGACCATAGAGAAAAAGAGGAAAATTAATTGAAGAGATTAATTTTTATCGTGATACGCGACACACTCATCGGCATTGTTTCGATACTAATTGTTTAAGTGAAAGTATCGAATAACGTAGAGACTGCCGGTAATAGGTGAAAAGGGTGACTAAAAAAATATCTAATGTTTGGTTCTGGAATTCAAATCTAATTTTAGTGTGTGCAATGTGATCCTTTACGATGGAACAATAATCTTTTATAATTATATACATTATACTTAAATATATATAGAGAGAGAGTGATTCATTCTAATTGCCCCAGGCATAAATACCTCAGAAAGTAAGCGAGATAGAAAAAATTTAAATATAAAAGTTGTAGGGATCGGTAGTAAGCGGAAGTCCTACGGAGGTGACCTCTAAAATGACCTTGAGAACTAATTTCAAGGACATTTGAAGGTCAAATTAGTGATTCCCACTTAAAAAATCAACTTTGACCCTGAAATGTTCTTGAAATTAGTTCGCTAGATCATTTGGAAGGTCATCATCGGTCTTCCCCTTCTTAACACTACAACTTTTGTATTTAAGTTTTTTCTACCTCGCTTACTTTTTGAGATATTTGCCTAAGACAATTAAAATGAATCACCCTGTACATTGAATTGAAACAACTAATTTAGTTATTCAAGGGTAAAAAAAGAAGATTCTCCGTAGTATCCAGTAGATCTACGTTTATTTAATACCGCAGACGTCAAAAATATTGCATAACATGGCACTAAGTTGACAATCGTTATAAATTTTTATCTGTTATCTGAGATATAAGTTTATCTGAGATTACAGACGCCTCTGTGGACATGGAGAAAAGCTTATGTTTATGCTCTGCATTAACTAGGCAGCTGGCCCCGCGAGCATTGCACGGCGCACAGGGGACATCATTTCTAAGCACATCGGAAAGCACGACTTAACTCATAAGTCCTGCGTTGCGGGGTGTCAACGTTTCGCTATCTCACGGCGTCGGCAGATTGACCGCGCTGTACTCTATAATAGGAATTTGCACAAGAAATATTAAGTTCAGCCAGCTTTTACGAGAATAACTGTTCTAGTAAAGGAGAACAATTGTTTGCTTTAAAGTTCACACTTATACTACGAAGTGTTGTATATTTTCGTACAAGAGTCATGTTAAAAATCACTTTTCATAAACAGCATAATATACGTCATGTTTAGACTAATAGATATATATATATGTTTTTTAAACGATAAAATAAGTATTATTTTATACATAATACAATAAGAAAGATTTTACAAAAAGTGTTGGCTGCGTAAATCACAAGGACACTGATATTTTGTATTATAAATCATAATTAACACGGCTAAGTAATGTATAGACGTGTACGATGTCCGACTACACGCGGAGCTGTTCTGCTAAACCTGCAAATTTATAGATTATTGCCCATATTAATTTTGAATGTCATATGTATCAATTTGTTTAAGTATATATAACATTCTAAAACATAGATAAATGATTTTATATAAAAAAGTAGTAAATCTAAGCGAGAATCCTAAAAAAAAATAAATTAGAAATGCAACCTTCAGAAATAAAAAATTCAATTTTAAAAGAAAAAGAAAAAAGAAATATAAAAAGGAAGCTGCAGTGATGTACTTGCACACTTAGATATGTGAAATAAAGAGCAATTGGAATATCCACAGCAATTTCCTGATTTGATTATGGGTTTGCGAGCTCGATCGCAATTTGAATGAAGCTCGCACATATCGGCGAACTGCGTTGTGTTCTTGCGCGAAATTCGAACCTCGATGTCTCGACGAGGAAACGATTACTTACTTAATTAGGGTTCAGATACGTAACGGTACGACAATGTGACTATTTTCCTGCGCTCATTACTGTTTATTGCATATTAACACGTAAGTATCGGAATAATTACGATAAATTTGCAGACTGTAACTTATGACTTTTTAAGTCTTGTGAACGTTACTATATTAAACATTTGAAATATTCTCACAAATAATGAACTATTTCTAAATCATCTAATTTTCCAATAACAATAGTTTCTATTTTGTAAACGATTTTGAGCAGAAACACCATCAGAAGTAATCGAACACTTTCGAATACTTTTATTTATTCTCTATTCGGAATATATAAACAACCGTTTAGTCCAAAGAAACGTAAACATGATTTTTCAAAACAACATACACTGAAATAGCAACTTTTTGGCATCTATTTCCTTTGATATTTTCACGACTAGTGTATATGACCTTAAAAAACATCAAAAAATTGTTGACAGGGGAATAGTGGCTCTCACCTGTAGGAGACATCAAAGAAATGGAGTATTTACTGAACAAAAACTGATTGAAAATTTTGCTTTAAAGCGGCTAGAATCACAGAAAAAAATGGCTCCTAAGTTTTAATATATTCTTTAGTAATGGTGGGACAGTCTACATTTTAGATTATTTATTTCAGTTATCAAAATTATTGCTGTAAATTTGATAAAGTTTTGATAAGCATGTACCTTATGCAGAAATATTGTAAATATGACTACATAACTCTTGTTACTTGTTATATATGTATAATACAGGCTATATACATACAAAAATGTTCAATAGAAAGTATATACATTTTTCGTGATACAAAAGCGGACGTAGTTCTAATCTGAAAAGTTATTAGCTATTAACAGCCAAAGGTTCCACATGTTGCTTAACGTTTGCTTGTATATATTGCACATGATGGAGACTCTAACCATTCTATTTGAGATGAATTCGGTCAAATACGAAGCAGGATCGAGGAGCATAGTTACCAACATTTTCATACTTTTTTTGTCCAATTTTCAATATTGCAACATTGGCCGAGTTAAGTCCAGTTCTCTGCAGTCCAGAGAATTAGATTTAACTAGCGTAATATTAAAATATCGAAAATTGAACGAAAAAAGTATGAAACCGTATATGTCAGTAACTGTACTCATCCGGTTCTTCCTTGATAACACTATAATTAGTTATTTACAAGGATAATATCTCAATTCAGTTAAAATATAGTCATTTTGTTAAATAAATATTAAGAAAACAAGTATTTAATGAAAAAAAAAATCGATTTTCGTTATTGTATGATAATTTAAGTAAAAATCATTCTGTCGTTTGGAAAATTTGTACAAATCTATTATATATTATCTCCAAAGAGTTTCAATTCTATTATGTGGTTTGGAATCATGGAATGAACGCTTGAGAATATGATCAGCTTTGATTTGACGAATAATGTTCAGAGCTCAAGTGCGAATCTGTATATTGATATGCTTACGTGTTTCTATAACCTGCTTATCTCTCGCTATTTGAAAAGCTAGATAGATGTGTATGCTTATAATCTTGAGCGGTAGATCTTTGATATAAATAATACATTATTTAGGCTGATAAATTGATTTATTGCATCTCCGTGTTACTGTGACACAGCCATTGAATGGGTAACAATGGCTTGCTATCTTTTAGGAGAATTTAATAGCTGAACAAGTTTTGTGGAAAAAACTTGGAATATTTAACTTCTGGATGAGATTCTTGTAAGGAATTTTGAGATGAAATACTTTTGATAAGAAAAACATAATCGATTGTTCATCAATTACTCAAAATCTACGTGACTAAATATACGATTGTAAATTTTGATAATTGAAAGTTACTTCAACGAATACTGGAAAATTTTGGGTGTTATATTTATAATTTACACTGTATCAGAGGAAATGCATTCAGGCAAGACAAAGATTTGAACTTTTGGAGCCAACCCCATTGATTTTTTAATTCTTCTTTTGTTTAAAGGTAATCTTTTTATTTTAAAGCTACAGCAAAATTCACTTTTCTTTGAAGTTAGCACAAATTGGAACTTTCAATGTTTTACTTAACCTTATTTCACGCCATCAATTCTGCTTAAACTCGAGCCAGTTTTTACTGCCTCATCGCAGCTTGCCGTTAAGCAAAGGTAGCGAATAAAAAAAGTTTACTGTTAAAAGCTGAGAATCGTAAACTTATATCCCACTTAATCCTCCCCGTAAATATATTAATTTACTTGCAATAACAAAAAAATTGTGAGAGACAGATATAGGGGAGAGTGGAATAATTATTAGGCTCATCACTTTGATTGCTATATGTTTTTATTTTTAGTACTTAGTTCTATTTGATTCCAAAGGATTATTGTATTAGTTTGTAGCGTCTACTATCAATATATACAGGAAAAAGCAGAAAATACGTTTTGAATATATTTGAATATAAAATAAAAAAAATTGAAAATGTAACAACAAAGGTAACAAAACAAGAATAATCTCTTCTAGTACGTTTCTCAAGTTTGGAATAGTTTGTCATTTTATTATTTATATATAAATAGAGTGCGTAGATCGATAGCTATAAGTTTTTTAAGTAAGATTTTCTAACCTTTTTTACCAGACCACCATTATATGACTTGGTCATCGGAATTGCCTCAAAAGAATACTGTTTTTCGAATTAAGATTAAAAAACAATATTTTGCGTATTATTTCTTTTTTAATTCTGTATGTTTATAGGGTTTCTAAAATATTATAATAACAAAACCAACATTGCTTGGTACTAGAAAATATTTATATATATCATTTAATAAATATATGCTTTCTTGGATAAAAAGTCTTTGGAAACTAAGATCCTATATAATTATTCAATAAATTGAAACCAGATGTTTCTAGAACTAAATATAAGCAGCATTTTACTTTTACTTTAAGGTAGTTCTCTCGAAACCCCTATTTCTTCGAATATGTCTAAAATTTTTTCTATTTGTTACTTTAAGTATACTTTATATGTGGTTAAAATCTGGAACCCGCAAGCGGTATGAAATTTGGAGATATTGAGCCTCGAAATTGCATACTTTGACATTGAAAGCCTATAC
>UELU01143701.1:3975-29920 GCA_900490025.1 Megastigmus dorsalis | reverse complement strand
ATATATATATATATATATACACTGATGAATTACAATTGTTGGTAAAGTCAGTGTCTGTATCTACTCTCTCTCTCACTCTCAGCTATAACTTAAACGCTCGTTCTCTCTCTCTGTTTTTCTCTAATATCTATCTATCTATCTCTCTCCCTCGTGTTCACATTAGTAGCATAGCAGCATGTATGCTGTAGAGCAAAGTAAGCGCCGGATGTCACGATAAAGCGGAAGTAGGATGACACTGAAAAATAACTAGATGACTAAGGAAAATAAAATCAGCAAAATTTCAACCAAACTGTAACTAGTTAATGCGCTTATCATTTTCAGTGAACCTTTTTTTAAAAAAAATGGAAAAATCATACATTTATTTTGAATATGATAAGCTTCTATATGAATAAGCATTTAATTTGCTTTTTTACAATGAAAAAAGTTTTGAGGTTAAAAAGTACCATTTCAAAGTATAAGTAGTCGCGGTGCGCCGCCTTAGGCTTCGTCTGCATGACTCATACTTGCCAGCGGCGCGGCTACCGCGCGCCTTGATACTATAAAATAATGTAATTAATCAAATGGAGAAAAATACTGTAGCAATATTTAAGATAAAATGTAAGAATAATTATAAGAGACTTATTTCTTGGAATTTTTAATTGCCCCCACGAAATCAAGCATGGGATGAAATATTGAAAAAATATTGGATGAATACCTTTAGCATAGAAAAATTTGTAAAAAATTCTAGATGCAGTACTTTAGATAGCTTAAAGTTTATTTATTAATAAACTTATTGGTGGAATAGTATGATATGCTATTCTAGTAACTAGAATATATCAATTTTATAAAGAAATGCTTGATTTTAATAATTCTCTGTATGCAGAGCTGTAAGTCAAAAAACCAAAGATAAAGTATTTTTACTAAAACTCAAATTCTTCGCTAAATACTTAAAATTAATGCATTGATGTTGATACTAGTGTTTTTTATACTAAAAAGTTTTTAGTTTCATCAATTTATCTTTTATTTCATTTTAAGTACCAAAATCTAACCTTCTGTATACGTATATACAAATATGCATATGTGCTATAAAGCTTAGCTCGATTGAGTTTTATCGTAATCATAACTTTTTTGCAATTTGTGTTTTTAAAAACAAATTACTAATCTAAGTCCCAATTATTAAGATCTTTAAATTACTTACTAAAATTATTCATTTTTGTATTTACTAATAATTACTGCTCTAAATGGTTCGCATCTAAAAAATGAACAAGTTTTTTGGTAGCAATTTTCAAATGTGGTAATTTTTTAATTTGATTTAATACAACTCTAATACCATTTTTATACAGTTTTATTTTGTATTTTATAATAATAATAATAAAAAATAATCAAATTATTCATTTATTTATTTGCACAGTAAACAATTTTTTAAACGAAAGTATTGTCTCATGAGTACATGTTCCAATTTTTAATTGAAAAAGTCTTTAAATATATGGTAAATTGTTTGTTTACGTTTTATTATTTCAGAAGTGATCTATCTGTTGATTAGTAATAAATATGGCATCTAATAGTGAAGAAAATGTCGAAAAAAAAAAGAATTGTGACGAACGAAAATTCTCCATGTGTACTATTTATTTTAGAAAAATGAGTGATTGTCGAGAAGAATTTCAATCTAAAACTGAGTTAGAGCATACTAAACGATTGTTGAACAGAGAAAATATTTGTATCAATGATGTAATATGGGATCCATGTAGAAAGCGAGTGGAGAAAAATATGCAAAGCTACAAATCAAAAAAGTCTGATATTATTGCATAAAATACTTCATCTCAAGATTCAAACGTTTCTGATTCATTGTCTCAGCTTAGTATCACTAAATCATCTCAGAAAAATACAGATTCATCGTCATACAAAAAAGAGGAAAAAGAAGAACGAGAAATCATAGAATTACTTATTAATAGGACCATTTCGACACACAAATATTGCTTTATTTGTGGGTATGATAAACAATCTAACATCACTTTAGCGACTTTCGAAGGAAGACTTCCGATTTTCAGTAAAATTAATTTATTTATTCCAAATGGCAATAGATGCTGCCGTGATCATTTGATTAAAAAAAAAATTTGTGAAGATGAACTGAAAAAAATTAAGGTTTTTTCCACCACAAGTACAGTAAACGCGGAAGAATTACCAAAACTTGTAATTGAAGTATCTGAAAAAGTAGAAGCAAGCTTATTGGAAAAAGTAGCTGAGTTTGTCATGCCTGAAAAAAATTCAAAGCATTTACAGGTTTAACTTGGGAAAATATTAATCAACTTAAAGGGCAACTTACTTCTCTTAAGAATTCCTGTGCAAGAACAACGACTGAAGCCATTATTGTTTTTTTATTTAAAATGCGTACTGGGGATTCTAATGCACTTATTTCTTCAATATTTGATATTGAAAGCGAACAAGTATCTTGTTTTTGTTATTCAGTATTATCATCTTTTGAACCAAAATACTTTGGATTATAAAATGCAGATAGAAATAACTTGGTTGAAAACCAAACTTCCCAAATGGCGAAGATATGATATCTGGGTAACTAACTTATTTTGATTTGTGATGGAACTTACTAAGGCACGAGAAAAGCTCTAATAATGAATATCAGAGAAAATCTTATTCAGGTCCAAAAAAAGTTCCTCTGAATAAACCATTTACAATATGTACTACTAATGGTTATGGTGTTGACCAGTTAGGGCCATATCTTGCTAATACCAATGATGTTACAATTTTGCTGAAAATATTTGAAAAAAAAGCTGGAAATTCTACAAAAATTGCTTTGCAAAAATGACATTTTTATATTGGACGGAGGCTTTCGAGATATTAAAAAAAAATTAGAAGATATGGGTTACATTGTTTTCTTGCCTGCACTTAAACGTTCGAAATCTCAACTTTCAACAGAAAAATCGAATGAAACACGATTCACGACAAAATTAAGGTGGGCTCTTGAAGCAGTACACGGAATTCAAAAGAAAAAAAACAAGTTATTAGATCACCAACTTGATGATAAAATGGTAAAGGATACTGGATCTTATTGCAGAATTGCTTGCTATCTAAATAATTTATTTGGCAAACGCTTAGATTCTGATAAGGGCATTCAAGATAAAATATTCAATGCCATGCAATCTAGGAAGAATACTGAAAACCCATTAGCGAAATTAGTAGCAGAAAAAAGATGGAATCGTCAAAAATTGCCATTTGAGATAATAACTTCGGCTGATTAACCAGATTTTCCTGAATTAACAGATCGTATCAGCTTAAGCAGACTATATCATACTTAGCGAGCAGCAGAAATGTTAGATTCAGATAATAATTTCAAAATAGGATATTCTAAAGAACATGGAAATAATCTTAAACTTGAAGTTCAATCTAGATATTTCAACAGAAAACAATACAAATGTTTCATCGAGCATATACCAAATAGTATTGGTTATTCCAGTACTTTTAGATATTGCTGTGATTAAGCTAATGGTACCGCACTGTTGGATGTTGTGCGCACGTTGCTGCAATTATCTATTATCTTTCACATGGAAGATATCTATCCAGGATCATAAGACCAGCTAAAATTTATTCTAAATTGTTTCTTCATGATTAAAAAGAAGCGTGCATTAAAGAAGATAGTCATAACGATGGCTAATTAATTTTCCTATTGTGAATATTTACTATTTTTAAAAAACTATTAATATCAGTATTCTAATTATTATTAAGTTCTTTATTTTAACCTTAGTTTAATTTATATGTTATACATATTACATATTAATATTACTTTATACATGTGTGTGCTTGTATCTGATTTATTTTTTTCTTTATTTATATTTCTGTTTTCTTCTTATTCCTCTCTTCCTTCTTCCTTCTTCTCTCTTTTTTCTTTATCGTTTTTCTTTTCTTTCCTTCTCCCTTTCTATCCATTCCAATTCCTTTTTCTCTCGATTCCACCCATACTTTTTTCCATCGATCATTATCCATCTGTTTGATTTTTCTACTCTCATCCTAATTCCTAACTCCAAACCCTTCCTCTCCATTTCCCTTGCCTTCTCTAAAATGCAGTATCTACCTGCTCTCTTCTATTCATCCAGCCACTCGTCTACTATCTATCTTCCTTCTTCTCTTATTTCTCGTTCTTTTTCTCTTCTACTCTTCTAACTTCATCTCCTTCCATTTCGCTCTTTATGTTATTAACAATCCCATCGTCTTCTTTTCCATCACCCAGTCGCTTAATCTCTCTTCCTTTGCCTTTTCTTCCTCTTTATTTCTTACCTTTTTTCCATTACTTGCTTCTTCTCATTTTCTCTCTTTTCCTCCTCACCTTCCTGTCTTTCCTCTTTTATTTGTTCCTTTATTCCTTCCACTTCTAATTCTACCACTGCTATTTTGTTTTTTAACTTTTCTATTTCCTCGCCTTTTCTCTTTATTTTTTCTTTCACTTTTCTCATTTCTTCTGTCAACTTCTCCACTACCTTTTCCCTTTCCTCATCTTTTCTTTTTGCATCTTCTCTAATTTTTTCCAGTTCTTCTGTGATCCTTTCCACAACACTTTCCCAATTTTTATTTCCTCCCATTTTCTTTTATTCTTTTATACGCTCTCCTCTTATAATTTACACCGGCCTTCCTTTCTGGTTGTTTCTTTCGTCTTTCCTTTCTTGCCTCGTGTTCTCTGCTCCCTAACCTCTTTCCCGTTGTCACTTTCTTCCATAGACTACGTGGTGTGACATCGGGTAGATCGTAGTAAAATTTACAAATTTTCTTTTCCTCGAACTTTCAATTCGACCCTCCGTCTGCACTATCTCACGACAGGAGAAAGTATAAATCTATCAATAGTCGAAGTATCGCCCAAAAAGAATAGTCGAAGACGCTTTCCTTGAAAAAATACAAGCAACGCACAACCCGAAATATGACACGTGCAGGCATGCCTCGAATACACAGTACCCTTAGGATAATAAAAATCGGCACCAAGCGAGCGAGTAAGCGAGCGCCGAGACACTTGATAATAGACTCAGTATTGAGGACCACCAGCATTCCTTTTTCCGTGCCTTATATTTTCCTGTTTAGTCATAAATTAAGCTTAAGTGTAACACCGAGCGATAGCAGGCCGAGAAAGAAAGAAAGCAATGCCTATGGGAAAATGTGACGTTCAAAAAAATACAAATTTTATGTCCGAGGAAAACTCAACATCTGGTCGCGATAACGAACGTTCTGCTAGGGCCATAAAAATCGACACAGCCGCAAGTGATTACCGAGAGCCTATCCGGTATATACATAAACAAATATGTAACGACTCCGTAGCAAACCAAATCCGCGATAGCCGACGCTAAGTCCAAGCATAAAGAATAAACAGGGCATCGCTATTGTAAATCTTAACTATTTTTCCTTTTTAATATTAAAACTTCAATATTATTATAATATAACACTCATTTCTGCGCAAGTAAATATGTAGGCTCTGTTTATATGTATTACATCTTAGGGCAAATCCAATGCTTATGGAAAGCATGATGTCCACGAAAACTACAAGTCTTATACAATTATCTAATTTATTCTAAAATATTCTTATAATATTATATAATAAATTATAGTGCCTAATTAAGTAAAATAAATCAAGCGCTATCTTATATCGAATTTATATATTACCTTATAAGCCATTATATTTCCTTTATAAATATTGTACTTCCACCATAATTATATTCTTTTATACAACGTCTTATTTACACTAATAAGCGTTATAATATACTCTTTTAACTTATATCGTTCTCTACTAAAATTAACCAAATCTTACATTGTATTTCACATCAGTTCATTGCACAGAAACTAATCATTGCTATTATTTTTTATTATGTTACTCATTTGGATAACATACGTTTACTGTTGTTATTATAATTATTAAGATGATAAGTTTTACTCAATGATTGGTTTCTCTTTCTTTTATTTAACAATTATATAATTATCTGTAAAATTGTAATTTAATCAACTATAATTTTTAAAGTTAAACAAGAATATAATAATGTAACGCATAAACTTAATCGTGGCGACATCCATTGAAAAACTCAAGAAGCAAACCTTAGACTCCACCCTCAAGCACATCCAAGGGACTCAGACCCATCCAATCAAGGACCCGCAAAATTTAGGAAAACATTCAAAAAGGGAGAAGAAACCCTGCCCTTGACTGAGTTTCTCGAATCAGCGCTCAACACCACCACTCTCTCGCTGGCCCAATCACGCCCACTCAACTACAAGGCGGGTCATCGTTCTTTAAAAAGAACACGCATCGCGCTGCAAAGGCAGTAGAGATCCTGGAGACCACTTCGGGACTCGAAATTATCAACACACACTCTCTTCAGCAGCCAGACGCGCCAGCAACTACCACTCTCATCGACCACCAGACACGGAAGAAGACTAATAATACCACAGATTATTTTAAAGTTCGCGATTAGTGTAAAGTTGAATTTTATAAAAGATAAATAAACCTCGATACGAGTAAGAAAACAATTAAAAGTGAGTACTTTAAAAATATTATTATTCCCTTTTCTTCTCTAACACGAACACACACAAACACCTTCCTTTTTCCGAATTACTGTTTCTCGAACCTTAGGGTGTCGGGGAAAGTAATCAAACCTCGCTGTTTCTCGGGTCGCAAGACGCTGGGGAAAGCGAAGTTCCAAGACTGTTGTTTTTCGGACCAATAGGTGCCGGAGAAAACAGGGAACATTCACTCTCATACACACCCCAAGAGAACGATTGTAAGATATCCCAAGCTATTAGGCGAAAGCCTAGGCTTAAAAATTATAAATTTTATAAAGTGTGTGTTGTCCCTCGACGTAACAGTGGTGTATCTAGTCCGCCTTCTCGTCTCTTTCTGGCTCCCCGCCTCCCGTTCCCCCACCTATCGTATGCTCCGTACTTGTACTATCCCTCTTGCCTCAGTGGACGTTTTCTTTCTGCCTATTCACTTGTCTCTTTTTTTTTCTTGATCTTTTTTCCTTCATTCCATTCAATTTCGTACATCAGCGCCCTGTCCCTTTCACTTTCTTTCCATATTTTTTCCCATTCTCTTTCTTCCTTTCCTGTTATTTCACAATGTTTTACCACATGCTCCATGGTTTTTTATTCCTTTCCGCACAGCCTACATTTCCTTTTCTCCTCCTGGAGATAGTATTTGCTACCGTTTCCATCTCCTCCTAATCTGTACTTAGCTATTATTGTGAATTCTTTTTCTTTGTTCCTCCCTGTTCCCGCTAGACATTCCTTTTGTATTCTCACTTGATCTTCTACCATCCATTTCCCGAACTTCCATCCACTTCGCAAATCTTGAGTTTTCAATCGCTTCTTTTGTTTTTTGCCATTATATAGCTCTACATATTTCTTCTATTTCTGTCCACCATCCCTCCTCCTCTTTTATCTTATTGTTCGTTGCGTCCATTGACCAACCTTTTTCTTCAAAAAATTTTTTTCTCTTTTTCCATCACTGTCTTCCCTTCTTTTCTTAGTATCACCACCATGCATTCCCCTCTTATGGTTCCTCGATTCTCTTTTTTTATTTTTTCTTCATAATTTTTTGCTCTTGTTCCTGCTTTTATTTTCATTTTATCTCTTCCCGTTTCCCATCTTACTACGTGACTTGGCGTTCTCCGTTGTATCTCGAGTATCCATCTCAATCTTATCTGAATCCACGCTATTTCTCCTCTTTCTTTTCATCCCCACATTTCTGCCCCGTATAGCATAATATTTCCTATTACTGCGTCAAATATTCTCATCCTTCTGTTCCAGTCCGTGTGTATGTTCCTTTTCCTTACACTTTAGATTTTTCCCAAGATCGTTCTTGCTCTGTTGACTGCGTATTTTATATGGCTTTCTTCTCCGTTATTTTCACTCATTTTGTATCCTAGCTATGTGAAGCTTTTCATTTTATCTATCTTTTCTCCTTTCCATTCAAATTTCTCTTTTTTCTTTCTTCCTCCTTTCCTAAATTCCATCATTTTTGTCTTTTCCACATTCAACTACAGCCCTTTTCCTTCCATATACTTCCATTACTCTTCATTCTCCCCATGCGTCCCGTCTAGCCTTCTCTCTCTTGTCACTTCCTCTACCTTCTCGTTTGTTTTATTTTCTATCCAATTTTCCAATTTTCCCAGTTTCCCTTTTATCTCTTTTGTGCTCTCTTTGTTCTCCTTCGTTGTCTCTTCTATCTCCATGATTTTCTTCTCCGTTGCATTCCATTTCTCATTCCACAACCTCATTATTTCGCTAAACTTCTCTCTCTCTCTCTCTCTCTCTCTTCGTCACTTTTTCTTAGGCTTTCTTCCATTTTTCCTATAATCTTCCCCATTTTCTTTCCTTCTTTTTCTTCTTCTCTTTTATTTTTCTTGACTAAATATGTTGATGATATATCCGCGTTCGGACTATCCCTTGTTTTCGTCTTTCCCCCGCCTGCTACTGCTCTACTTGCTTTTGTATTTCCGTCTCTCTCTCTCTCTCCTGTTCCCTGCTGAGACTTGCGTATTCTCCTAGTGTTGAGTGTTCCTTACTCCTACTCCTACCCACTATCTTTACTTTATTCGCTTTTTGTTGTTCACACGCACTCTCTTCACTTAGTATTCTCTATGACCAATTCTTTCTCTCACTCCATCTTTTCGTCACGTGTTTTTTTTGTCTTCTTCCTTTCACTTTTCCCTTCTGTCTTTATTGGTTTTCCACTCTTTTTTTTCCTCCTTTTTTTCACTTTCCACTACACTCCCTTTTATTTTAAATAATCAATGTAGATCATAAATTATATTTTTGTAAAAATAAACAAAATTTTATTCAACATTAACCTTTAATTTATTACTAGCCCTGATTTTCTAATATTTAATTATATTGTTATTGTCAGAAATGAATTTTTGATGCAACTAGCGTTAACTTCTAAGTATATCAATAGATACTGAAGTTAAAATATGATTTTTGAGTTTGTAAACATAACATATAATTGATTTGAATCACTTTAAAATTGTTCATCTCTTAATCTTATTGCTTTATACAGATTTTAATTATTGGACTTTTTACAGATATTTAATCCAAACCGAGACTCTCATAACCTCAAAAAATTATATTTTTCCAAATATTAAACTGCACCCAGATGATATTTAAAAATGTAAATAATTTTATTGCTACTGTTTCAAAATGTTAAAGTGACCAAAAAATATCATATACCCTTGAAAAGCTTAGATTTCGGATGATAACAGAGTGTAAGGTAATAAATATATCACAATTTTGATAACACCGTAATCGGAAATATGAAAAAATATGTCAAATATAATTCTAAGCCTTGAGAATGTATTACAATCTAATAGTAGCGTAAAAAATCAGGTTTTTCGCTAATATTTGAACGGGTCATATTAAAAACCTTTATTAAAAAAATATAATAAAAAGCGGAAAAAAAAGATACTGAAAAAAATGTTTTCTCAGCTCTTAAATGGTAGCATACTTGACTAAAAACGCGAAAAATTCGGTTTTTGGCCAAAATCGGGATGGCGCGCCGTTTCAAAAAAAAATAAAAAATAGCACTATCAAAAGGGCGGAAAAAAATACATGGAAAACCTGTATTTAAAAAGTGTCACCTCAAAAGCAAGGGTGTGAAAAAAATGATTTTTTTTATTTATTTATTTTATTTACTGACCAGAAAAATTTTTACAAAAGTAAAAATCCTACAAGAGGTAAACATAGTTACCTGTACGTAGACTGATACATGAAAGAAAACTTAATATCTAACTTAAAAACTAAAAAACTTCCCAAATAACGTTTGATAAAGATTATTATAAGTTTATCAAGTTGTTTTTAGCTATACTAAATTTATTTTATTACTCTACTAAAAATGTCATAACATTATAACATTTTTTATTTTATTTTTTAACTTCGATTTTTTTAATTTAGGCTTCTCAACTTATTTGGTAAAGTATTATAAATCTTTATTGCTACTATGTAACTAGTTTTATAACTAACAGATTTTTTCATTTTTGGTAGTATTATGTTTTTTCTCCTAGTCTTTGAGGTACTCTTTAGATACTCTTTTTTTAATGTTTCATAATGATAAGTTATACACACTCACTTTCAAACATTTGTTTAATATTTGGTGGATAGTCAGTCCATTGAAAATTATTTTTATTTATAATATTTAAAATCTTAGTTTGTATTTTTTGTATTAAATTTAAATTATTTTTATAAGCACCACCCCAGGCTATTATTCCGTAGCTTATCACACTCTTAAATAGTGTATAAGATATCATCCTTAAAGTTTTTGTATCCATTATCTTTTTTATCTTGGCAAATATATATCTTAAATATTTGGTTTTGTTAACAATATATTCAATATGCTTGTTCCATTTCATATTATAGTCGAAAATAATTCCCAAATACTTTTGACTTTCAACGCTTTTAATTGTTTGCCCGTATATTTCTATATTTATTACAGATGATACACTATCACAATAATTTCCAAAAGCCATAAAGACTGTCTTATCTTTAAAGCTCTTCAAAGCAAACCAATTTGCTACTCTTTCTATATACATGAGTTTCTCATCTTTTATAAGGTCTTAATTTAATTTGCACAAATTTAGGAAAATTTTGAGACCTCATAGGTTGCAATTAATTATGTCGATGAGAATTAGATTCTTGAGTGTACGTGGCTGCTATATCAATCAATTGCAGATCTTTACCAAACATTCTGATAAAATTCAGACATGTTCCTTGCTTGAGGTAAATTGTAACAACTCTTCTATCTACAGTTTTTGCGATTTTATCAGAAAATTTTGAGATAAAAAATCATCAAGATGTGAATATTCAAAATAATTCCATTTTTTGTTAATCTTTGGTGCTTGATAGTAATTAGACCCTTGCACCTAGATTACTCAAAATTTGGGAGCATGTTTTGGATATAGAATAGAACATTTTCTCAAAGTTTCAGCGACTTAAAAATGTTTAACTTTCCCGTTGGCGTAGAATCACCCATATATATTGTTACGGCCTAGTTTAATGTGAAGTGCGACTTCATAACGAAAAAGGCGAACGAACACGATTGGAACCCAAAACGTCTCGTGCCGAAGTCGAGTGAACTAACGTCCGCGCTGTTTCTCTCCTCTTCATATTGTCTCCATGTCATATTGCGCTGACTCGCCACGCTTCATGACTATACCTATACAGGGTGTCCAAAAAGTCCCGGACCGGTTGAATAGTTTACAAAGCTAGCGTCACGCAGAAAAATGACCAACGTAAAAGGTGTAGGAAATGTTCCTGACTATGAAACGGTGGTCTTGGCTGTGACCTTCATCTTGACATTGAAGGTCAAGTCGATTATTTCAAATTTGAACGCATATTTTTGACCTCAGAAATGAATAAAGCGGAAAATTTTACGTTCAGTTATGGGCTGTTTTAAAAATTTGGACTCTGAAGGTCAAGCCATAATGAAGGCAAGTTCAAGTAGAGGTCAGCCGCATACCTTGAAAAGTAGGCTTCACACGCTAGCACGACCAAAAGAAAAGTTGTAGGAAATGTCCCTGGTTACCAAATTTTTAAAACAGTCATTGTCTTATCTGAACGTAAAATTTTCCGCTCTATTCATTTCCGGGGTCAAAAATATGTGTTCCCATTTGAAAAAATCGTCTTGACCTTCTAATGACCTTCAAGGTCAAGGTGAAGGTAACAGCCAAAACCACCATTTGATAGCCAGGAGCATTTCCTACAACTTTTATGCTGGTCATTTTTCTGTGCAATGCTAGCTTTGTAAATTATTCGACCGGTCCGGGACCTTTTGAACACCCTATATATACGTCTCATTTTCTGGCTTACCGCCGCTGGATTTTTCCCTACCTCTTCCCGTACTTCCCGGTGAATTTTAAAATTTTTATTTTAATGAGAAGGAGTAGGAAATTTCGGAAGAATGAATGAATAATGGGATTCCAAATAAAACCCACTGTTACGCGTGAAATAAAATGACACTTGCTTCGGCGTGAAAACCCTCACGAAATTGAGGGAAAGACCAAAACAAGCGCAGATATTTATTTATTAACGAAGTTAATACTTTTACAAACGTAAAAACGGTCACGCGTCGTGACCGTTTTTACGCCTACGCAGATGAAATAGTGGACGCCTACAAAATACAACTACGCGAATCAAGAGAGACAAGGAAGAAAAACGAGACAAGATTTCCGATTCGGCAAGTAATCTGCGTATATAGAGTTCGCTGGCCAGTGCTCTGTAGATTGGGGGAGTCAAAAAGGTCTACGCCACCAAAATTCAGTTCGGGCTAACTCCGCCGGCTCAGAACCTCGGGTCGCCAAGTCAGTTGGATTCTCTTTAGTGGGTAAGTACGTCCATGCGGCTGACAGGAACTCCGTTTGAATATAGGAGACCCTATTCGCAACGAATGTCTTCCAGTTGCACGGGCGTTTTCGCAACCAAGCACTATTTGACTGTCGGACCAAGAAAAAACTGGAAAGCTTCCCGAGCGGATCAAATACTCGAGCGATATTGGGTAGCACAGAACGCTTCGTCGAGGCTGCCGACAACTCTGCGATGTCCGAGACATTGAACCTAAGCTGATCCTGAGCAGGACTCCGATGAACACCAAGGGTCTTGACCAATTTATCTGCATTGATTTCCTTCACCAGACCTTTCTGTGCATGCAATGGGAGGAGCTCTGGATGGTTTGCAGCCCACTTGTCGAGAGAAATGTCTGCTGGCGCTAAAAGATTAGTAAGCTCTACCCTTTTTTATAGCGCGGTAGTCAACTCGTCAGAACCAGCAAAAATGTCGTCTACGTACATCTCGAATCTGAGACACTCAATTCCAAGCGGAAATTTGACCTCTTCGCCCTCGGTGAGCTGTAGGAGAGTACGTATAGCTAAGTAATGGATACAAACTACCCCTTAGATAACAATGGTCAAGCGATAATCAACAGAAGCAGAATCAGCAGTAGGAGCACGAACGATTCTCTGAAGGTCCTAGTCAACACGGTACACGTTTATCTGCCGAAAAATTTTAGCAATATCCGCTGTGAACGTAAATAAGTATGTACGCTAATTGAGAAGAATCAACGACCGATCACCTTGTAATGAAGCACCTGTGAACAAAAAATCATTGTTCACAGGCTGGTGCAGCCGCCTTGCGTGGCTAATCCCCACTTACCGCGCGCGGCAAGTTCCAGCTAACCGCATGCACATTTGCACGAAACTTAAATCTTGCCACTTCAACTCTAGCCAGTTTCTGCGACATTTTGCGACATTTTATACTTCTTGTAAGTTATGTTTTCCTACTAAACAATTCTATTATATTTGCATGATCGTATAATCCATATACCAAACATTCATCAAAAGCCGTTTTTAATGATTTAAAATAACACGCTAACAATAAATTTTTGGGACGAGATAAGTAGACTTTGAGAGTCTCTGTTATTGCCTGATTCGATTTATAGAAATTGCACCTTTCCATTATTTTAGATGGCTTTGGGCAAATAACAATTGTAAAAACTTTTGAAATCTTAGCTGTTTGGCTTTTGTAAATGGCATTGATTTTTGCCTAATTTATAGACTTCGAGATTTATTATAAAAAGCACATTTAACTTCTTAATAAATATTTCCCAGTCATTTATACGCAGCTCGAATACTAATTTGATTTTTAGATCTAATATTTCATATAGTTGCTGTGTAAAAAAAAATATAAATTTGTAACATAATCATGTATTTTAACAATTATTCTAATCGATTATCATTGTTTTAGCTAAAAGGGTTACTTTTTATATTCATAACTATTGCCTGTGACTCGAAATTCCAGAAACTAACTCTTTACGCGTTGCTAATACTTACAGGTCCACAATGACAAAAATTCTAATATTATAAACATCAAATTATATCATTAAATTTACTTACTCTAAATTTCCTGCATGATCCTTGATGTATCAATGATTTTTCGTTTATAATCTAAAGTTTTAGGTGATACGGTCAACTCATTCAGGAGAAACCCTTCACTGGGTGAAAGTGATAAGTAGGAACCTCCATCTCTACCTGTGAGTATTCAACGCCCCCTTAACGACGCATATGTTCATATGACCGTGGTTATCCTCAATGTATGTGTCCGTGTTAGAATAGTCATGTTGAGCGGGCCGAAGGGGGAGCGAGGACGACTACAGCTTTATGGATGATACCGACTTGATAACTTCATCCACCACCAGCGTCAGCATGTTCTCTTCAATGCGCTGATCATTCACTTGCAGAACAAGGCGATTTATCAAGAATTGACAATTTGACCCCTCGTTTCTGACTTACTTAGCTCAGTCACCAAGTTGTTGCGATAAGAGTTCAAGGAAGAGATCAGTTGAAACCACCTATGCTGGCTGGATCGTAGGATGGTGGCGGTTGCGTGTTTAACAGATCACATGCCGTGATTAAGTAGAACCTCCTCATCATCTCTGTCTGCGAAGGTACATAAATGAGCGTACGTGGTCGCAGCCTACTGGAAGTGCAAGCAATCACTTCAACGATTATACGCCTAAAATTACATGATACTGGACACCTGAGAGACTATCAATTTATCACGATGTCTGGCTGCTGAGAGCCAGCGCAGTCTAATGGGTGCGGAGTAATATGCCTGGGATACATAATATTGCCATACATCAAGCACATACACATTAAGTGCTCACTGAATGTTGTTCCGGTTGTCTAGATCGTAATAGATAGAGCACGCATAATCAAAATACGGACACATTAGACTCTCAACAAGACTTTTTTCAAGAGCAAAAGAAAAATAATGGTGGTAGTGACATTTTTTTCTGATAGCTAAGTGTTAGAAGCGAGCAAAGAACTACTGATGATCTTACTGACATGGGATATCTAGTTAAGAGTTGGGATGATAAAGGCCCCAAGATTTTTATGGACACTGTCGAGGTCAATGCGGGAAAAGTGCTAGATATTAAAAGACGAGGTTAAAGGAGAGTCCATTTTCAACAGCCCAGATGCTCACAGAGATCACGCAATTTGCTAAACAGTCTCCAAGGAGATGTTACCGAATACCTTACTAAAATCAAAGAATAACAAAAAATTCCACTCTCCTATCAATGTCGATACGTTAATTTAAGTAGGACTGTGTAAGCACTGTGATGCTGTCTAAATCCTGTTTGAAGGAAATTTACGAACGTGCTTAATTTGAGTTCTTAAAGAATTCACATTGACATAATCCACTATCAATCTGTCCTCCTTCACCCTACCAGAATCGGTGCAGTAGCTGCAACCACGCCACTAGTGTTAGGTCGGTCGCCCTCATTCTCGACATAGTTTTGAGAAACAGAACGCCTTCCCCATCACGGATAAGCATCGGCAACGACTTGTAGATCAGCAGCAGAGCCGAGGATGTGCGCACGCTCACCACCTCTCCTCCTAACCAAAAATCTGTCAGTACTGTGCTAAATATATTAAAAATCAAGTCTCACAGCAATTTACTTTAGGCTTTGAAAATTCTTTAAATTTTGTAGCGATAGGTTTTCATTGATATAGTTTTATCTATTTGGTAATTGGCCAACAGATTCCAGACCAGTAGACGATCTGAGTAGATTGGGCTGATATCGGGTGCGATGGCGATGTCCTCAGTTGTGATCCTCAAGTTAAAGCGATCACGGGCGAGAAGCTCCAAGAAGAGGTCAGCCTTCAAGTCTCAGGACATCACCCAAAAGTGTCGCCTTAGTCTTCCCGAAGTTAAGAGACAGACCATTGTCAGCAAACTAGGCGACAACAACCACCGCTTTACGCGAAAATGTCGCAATGCCCTCGTGAAGGTTCGCACGGGAAAAGAATAGTAGATTTGGATGTCTTCGGCTAAAATCGTATGGTAGGCCACCATTAGAATGGATGGCAGATCGTTCATTAAAATTATAAATAGAACTGGTTCAAGGACGCTTCCCCGAGGGATATCGGCCATGTCCCTGATCCATTCCCAGGTCAAGCTACCGGCATCAATCGATACTTGCCAACGATCATGTATATAAACCTAAAACCATGCGAGGGCAGAGTCCAAGAACATTAAACGTTTCAATTTAATTGTAATTTGTTGTAATAAATTTCAAAATTCAAAATAATGGATCCAATAGGCGATCAAAATTTTGAAAAATGGTAATTTTTACTGAAATTTGGTATACAGTGTGTTAAGGGAGGGGGGTAAAGTTTGTTCGGTTAAAAAAGGCCTATTTTCAAGAATTTGTTTATCACATTTTTATTATAGATTTATTTTGAAAGTTAGTATATTATAATACAACATTTGAAAAAAAAAACTTTTCGAGGCACCAGCGGAGAACTGCAATAAATCCGTTATTTCTTTATATTTTTGTGCCAAAATTTTTTTCAATATTCTTTAAATGTTGTATTATAATATACTAATTTTCAAAATAAATCTATAATAAAAATATGTTATAAACAAATTCAAGTTCTACGGCATCAGATAGAACGAAAAATTCTAAGGCGAAAATCATTATAAAATGTTTGGATCCGATCGTAATAATCATTGAGTAATCATCGATGATCAAAAATTAGCCGAGCGGACCAATTAGGAGCGAGCTACAGCGGCAGCAGTGGAGTGGAGCGGCCTGCAGAGTACTTGTCCGCTGGCGGCCCCGCTGCATCGTCTCCCCCACTGCACCATCGTGTGCTAGACATGATTGCAATAATACTGCATATGCAGCCTTGAGAAGCTAAACAGAGGATAACAATCATTTTTAATGAGAATAGTATACAGTAGTCGCACCATTCAATTCAAATCAAATAGCATAAACTAACACAGGCAATATACCATCACCAGGTAAGAGAAAAGAAGAAGAAGAAGCTAGACACGACTTCAGTGAAAAAGACTTGGCGATCCGACGCGAGCATTCGATTGTTGAAATTTCAAGGTCAATTTTCATTTATTTGGAAATAGATGGTTCACGAATATCATGTTTACCATAATTAAACACTGATACACTGCTTGATAAAAATATACATTTGCGAAGTAAGACACATTTCCTTTTAATGTTTCATACATGGATATCAATTCTTTTAAATTTAAAATGATTGACATACTTATTCGTTTTAATTATTAATAAGCAAATGCAAAGTTATTCCAAACTTCTATATAGAACACAGAAATTAATAACTTAATTTAGTAATAATTCACTAATAAACAATTTAATTGGTAAAAATTATCTGAAATATCAAGAAAAGTAACGAAAACCAATTCGTTAATTATTTTTTACTTGAGTAAGCATAAAATTCGACTTCATGCCTACTTTTCCGTTGCTAAAATCCTATTTTACACACTACTTAAGAAATAGTGTTTCCATTACGAATATCGAATTTTCATTGAGAGTATGGATTGCGCAGTCCGCAGTAATCACTCTTCGGTTCTAATTTTACTCCCATGATGTAAAAATTAGTATTAAAATATCTAAATCATTAGTGAATTTGGAGGATAGTCAAGTTATTAAAATAATTAATATCACTAAATCATGTCTCTCTTATTGCTCATAATTTACAGTTTTTTTCTCCGACGCTACCAGAGTATACACCTCGTTGTTAAAAAAAAATAATACGCTCAGAAGCTAAACACAGATTTAAACCCCAGTACCAGGAATGTAAGGAGATAAATTGAATTTTTGGATTAATAATTCAGTACAATAACAAGTAAACCTCGAGGTTAAGGCGTCACATCGATCTTGATTTTCAGTTTCTTTATTTTATACAGAGTATGCAGCTTGTTAGCAAAAAAGTCATTAAGAAATTAAATATGCAGTTAAATATCTGCAAATGATAAATCTTGTAAGCATGGCATTTTATTGTTCTCGATTATGATTATTTTTTAGTTTTACTGTTTCTGCCAAAGTATGCAGCTCGTTAAAAAAAACGCTCAGAATCTTTTTTTAAAGAATTTCAGTATTTTTTAATCAACAAGTTAATGAAATAAACAAGTACGGCATTTCATCGCTCTCGATTCAACGTTTAGCTTATCGAAAAGTTTTATAACATTGTGAATAAGTATCGAAAGACTAATGTATCACCGCTTTGGGCTCTTAGTTTCTCTTCATTACTCTATCTCAGACTCGTGCTCTATGCAGCTCGTTTGCATATCCGCAATTTCTGGAATACGAGCAGACAATAATACTCTCCATATTCATCTCCATATAATACTTACACCCTGCCAGTTAACCCATTAAGTCCTAAGCGGATGTTTTTTTCTCTTGATTTTCGATGCTGTAATTGTTTATGTAAACGTTTTGAGAAGGATTCTTTTCATAGTATTTTTGATAGTTGAATGTCTTATCTTTCATACACCATCACCAAAATTAGTGCGTAATTTTTTAAGATTTTTTTATTCTAAATCTCGATAATTTAAGTAGAAAAAATCTTGGTAGATTACGGAAATGTAGAAAAATCCGTCCAAGAGCTCTGCTATTTAGGATTCAAATTCATTCATTAAGAGGAGTCCGTATTGATCTTCTATACCGACTGATAACCAAAAAAGTTTTACATAACTTTCTTCTTTTTTTTCAAATTTGTCAGTACATTCAAAATACGTCAAAGAATAGCGCTCTGGTGAGCAAATTGTAAAAATGTGAAAAAAGCAAAAATAAAAGTTTTACACATCTATTGACTCTACCCCTGAACCAATTGACTTTAAATTTTGTTTTCACTTATAAAATTCATTGATGAATAGCGCTCTGGTCAAGAAATTTGTAAACTCGAACAAAAATCAAAAACTTTAACTGAAGTTTTTATCAGTAAAAGTTTTGATATATCGTCTGCTTTATAGTCACCGTGTACTAATATTATCATTTACAAAGATTTGCGGTAGTCTTTCGTTGAAACACGAAAGATAGCTACTTATTTTGCATTGAGGTATATATATTTCATAAGTTATCCTACAAACAAATTTGCATACCTACATACGATCCGGAGCCCAAATTTCAACCTCGCTATTTGACAGTAAAAGAAATATCTTTTGTCGCCACCTACTGAGGCTCAAGAGAGTTAACTATAGCAATGGTCATGTGACTTGCCGCTGACAGCTGATGCGCCAATCCCCATGAAAAATTTCTGCCGAATTCACTCTTTCAAAGTGTTTCTCTAAATCATCGCAAATTTGAATGTAGGCTAATTTATGAATTATATATCCTTCAATGCAAAATGAGTAGCTATTTTTCGTATTTCAGCGAAAGACTAACGTAAATCTTTGTAAATGACGATATTCATCAATGAACTGTATAGGTGAAAACAAACTTTAAAGCCAGTTAGTTCAGTGAGAGAGCCAAAATATGTGTAACCCTTTTTTATTGATTTTTCCACATTATTACAATTTTATCACCAAAGCTCTGTTCTTTAGCGTATTTTGAATGTACTGACAAATTTACAGCTCATTCTATGAAGTAGAAAAGAAGAAAGTTATGTAAAACTTTTTTGGTTACCAGTCGGTATAGAAGAGCAGTAGGGATATTGCACTTCAAATATTGGAAATAGTGTTAAACACCTAAAACCTATGCTATTTTGAATTTTTGTAATGTACGATTAGTCGAAAAGTTTTCCCATAAATCTCGATAATTCCACTTTAAAGCATAACTTTTAAGCTTTAATTACTTTTCTCGTACAAATCTTCAAACTTTGATATCTTAGCTCAAGAAAATCATCAAGAGTCACTTAAAAAATGAAATTAAAGCTCAAAAGTTAAGATTTCTAATCGAATTACTGAGATTGATGCAAAAGTTTTCATACACTGCATAATTCGGAATCATAGATCTCAATTTATTTCCAATATTTGACAAATATCTGGCTTGTAATAAATAAAATGTAAATAATTGCAAGTGCGTACCAAGAAATTTCAGAATCAAAATATCGAGGTACCAAATTTAAAAAATCGAACTAATTTTTTTAGTTTCTGGTAGTTTACGATTCTAAAATATCTGAACTTTAATATCTCCGCTTTAAAAATTGTACAGACTCAACTAAAAAAGAAAATAGAAGTTAAAAAAATAAGCTTTCTAAAGGATTTAATTAGATTGATAGCGAAAATGTTCTTACACTGCAAGAGTTGCAGATGCCTTGCGTATAGATAATTTTAAATTAAAAAAAAAAAAAGAAAATGGTAATCTGACTTCAGATTGGAATTCTACGGATTAAAATATATCGAAAACCATAGTTTCAATTTATGCGCATGAAATTTACATCCTTGCAGGATTTAAATACTATAGGAGCGGGTAAAAACCGTAGCTATTGAAAGTGTAAATAGCTCATATGTTCAATTGAAATTTGCATACATAATATATATACATATATATATATATATATATATTACAAGATGAAAGTGAATCTATCGATTACCACGAGCGAAGGCATTCTCAGAGGATGTTCCCTTTTTTTATAATTATAATTTTTATAATTTGTAATTCTATTCGATACAGACAACAACCAGCAAAAGAGAAATATAGAGTAAGGAAACTCTAAGAAAACCGAAATTGGCAAAGACTATATAAAATTTTTATATTGGACAAAAAAGAATGTAATTGATTATAAGAAAAAATATATATAAAATAATACAGTGTTTCGGGGATAAGACTGTCTACTTGCCCATCTTCAGAAAGATATAGATAGCTCTATCTTAGACACAGAAATGAAAAATGGAAAAGAATTAATATTTAAATATGTAAGGACCTCCATAGCTGAATAGAGGAGGGTCATGCGATTACATATAAACTTGAAAATGTTTTGCCGCTGGAAGGTTGGAATATTCCTTCTGTTAGTTCAGCCGAAAACTAATAAAATCAACTCAGCTATGTTAGGCGAACAGGCATATTCGTGATCCAATGCCAGTTTGAAGTAATGATGGATTTATTGCTCGTCAAAATTTTACAATATGAAAGCGAATTTATCAATCCCCACGAGCCAAGGCATTCTCAGAGAATGTTCCCCTCTTTTCTTTTATATGTATATATAAATAGTCAAGTTCTGGTATTTCTGGGACGAAGACCCAGAGTCCTACAAAAAAAGTTGTGGCACCATGCATAAGGCAAAAATGCGTATTTTTAGCATTTTTGTCCATTTTCAAGCCTAAATAACTCAAAAACAATGCAATTCAGAAAAAAAGTGATAAATTCATTTATTCTTGAAAATTTTGTCAATTTTTAGAAAAAAATGGTTTAAAAGTCATTAGAGGAAGTTTGAAGATCATTGTTGCCATTTTAAGCCTTAAAATCATGTTTTCGAAGAGTTCGATCACAGCTAATGTTAAACGAATAATCCTTAAAGTAGTGTTATATGTCCTGAACTACAGCTGTTATAGTCTCAGAATGGTGCAAGAAGTGATTTCCTTGCAAAAATCCATTTTATAACAAAAAAAAGTCCTAAATCAGCTATATGCACTCTTTCCAGTCAATAAATTAATTGAATTAACTTGTAATTAGGCCAATATTACTTCTTATGTATACGCATGAAAAATAACTTCTTTCATAAAGCAACACCCAATAATCAACAATTTAACTATTGCAGACTTTCTCATTCGCATCCGCAAGTCCCTAACAGCCACCGGTATCTTGCTTTAGTTTTGTCTATTTTTCTAACATTTTTTCTTTATCATTTTTTCAGGTTATTTATAACCTGTTTATCAAAATATAATTTTCTCGTTCTATTAAAACGTTTCATTTGCTAAAGATTATGTTAAGAAAATCTCCATAAATATTGAGACTATTTGGTGACGGTCTACAACGTAGCTCCAAAAATATTAAAAAATTAAGTTTGACATGATTGACTTTATAGTTAAAACTATTTATTTTTATTTAATAATCAACTTTTTAGTTGCATTTTTTATTTATGTCAGCATGGAAACTGTGAATACGTTATCACAGTTACAGATTAATAATAATTAATCAAAAAATAAGTAACATTTTCGTTAATGATCTTTGAATCGCTTTATTATCAATTCAGTTATAAATGGAAAACTTATCTCTTCTAGAATAGAATATTAAAATTATATCTTCATAAATTACTTCTCTACCCTTGATTAATATCATCTCAATGTAAGTAACTATAATAACGTATACAAAGTTTTCATGCTGGCATAAATAAAAAATGTAACTATAAAGTTGATTATTAAATAAAAATAAATAGTTTGTTAACCCTAAAGTCAATCATGTCAAACTTAATTGAGGGTCCAGATAATGAAACTCGCCGAGCGTTCAAAAACGGAGAAAAGTATTGTCCACGGAGCGAATTTCAGAAAAAGTTCAAATGTCAGTTTTAATGATTTAGGCTTGTAGAGGATTTTATTGCGCATCTTTTTTTGCATTGGACACAAATATGTAGGATTTCTTGTTTTTTGGTTATTCAAGAAAAACAGAATATTTTGCATGAAAAAATATCATTATATTTTCGATTTCAACTCGCCATCTTGTGGCGAAAAATTAATATTTTTGCTTAAAATTGATATAAAATATTCTTCAAGATATTCTACGACTGCTAGAAAGTTTAAAAATGTAACAAAATATATTAGGGCCATTCATGGCATTTTCAAAATATTTCTTTGCGAAACTTAAGGTTCATCCATTATAACGAAAAAGCGTTGAAAATCTTCCTGAAAGATCAAGGAAGTTTTTCCTAAAAGACTTAGACCTTTACGTATTACAGGGAAAAAATGAGAGCGAGTTGAAATTTGCGAAGGGCACGCCGTGCCCCACTCGAGCCGTGCGCAGAGCGCGGTTGCCTATACAGTATTCCGACTCGTGAGAAATTTTTAGTTTATATAAATTTCGACAGATAACAATTTCCTTTATGAGTTGATGAAGATTTTTGTAAAATGGGCTTTTATTTTTATTTGTAGTAAAAAATGATAGCAAATTGAAAATAACCGTGCGTGGCGCGATTGGTGCGTATAGGTTTTATGTGAGAATATTCATTGATTACATAGACATAGAATATTACTATAAATTTTTAATACTGCATTTTTGTTACATATATCGATATTTATTGTACATACTTTATGATTAATTACATAAATTGTTAAATAAGATGCTTATTATATTAGATAATAATTATATTAAACTTCACTTTTTCTTTTTCAATATTCTTTCAGATTTAAGATTTGCCTTTTTAGTATTTTTCTGGTTTATTTCAGAGACTTTTTTATTGGATTCTTTTTTGCAAATTCTTTTATACCTTGTTTTGGTTTTTCTTTTAACTTTTTTGTCATTTTTACCGAGGCATTATCAATAAAAGTCATAAATCTTTGTTTTCCTTTGGGGCTTAAATATCTAAGTAAAGCATTTAAATCAGTAAGTTTTTCTTTGTTGATTCCAGTACCACGTGCTAATGGTGTTTTCAGCAAGTCATCAAATTGAATATTAGATGCTATAATGTAATATTTTGGTCTATCAACATAGTTATTAAATATATGTACGTGACTGCTTGCAAAATAGCTGATTTTACGAGCATCTATAATATGCAAATCTTTCGGAATGCTAACTTGTTCTGGAATAACTGTTTCAAACTCGTTAACAGATATTTCCGACTCTTTAATTATCGTTAAAGGTGGATCTCTTGCACTTGCAATAAGGTCATAATACTCTTGCTCTGTTTCTATTGTTTCCATTTTTTTCTTTTTTTGACCGTACAGTCTAAAATTGCGATCGCAAGAACAATAAGAATGACCACGTACCGGGTATAAATGTGTAATTTCTAATTGCAACTTTGTAGATAGTAATGATAGAAAAGACAGGATTAAATAATTTTTGGTTTGGCCTCCGTAACCATCCGAAAATAAATAAATTTTGTTATAGTAATCTAATTGAAGTTGAATGTTTCTTGCTCTGAACCATTAATATTTTGAAAACATTTTTGTACGCAGCACAAATCGAGGGGTTTAAACTGCTTAGCTTGAATTAATTATTCTTAGAGTGAGAAATATATTCTAATCCCTGTTCAGTGCACAAAGTAAAATAATAAAAAATTTTTTCTTAGAGAAAAATAATTCAAAAATGGATTTCTATGAGTAAATATTTTTTGGTCTAGATTTAAATAAGACGACGCTTTATCATCCGCTTTAAATATCTCATATCTAAAGTATGAAAAGAATAACAATGTCATTGAATCATCTTATTTCATATTTAGACAAATTACAGACTCGTAAAAAATCATTACTGTATTATTTTCTATTCGCATTAAATTATGAGCGTATACGATCAAAATGTTTTTTGTTCTAATTCCGTAAGAGTATTTAGTAGATTCCAAAATTTTAAATTGACAGTTCGATCACATAGTGTTAAAAAAATAATATAATTTAATAGACAATAGGGGCAGAATAGCTACCTCATTTCTGCAAAATTTTCTTTCATTCTGTTTCCAAGTACTTTCATTTATTATCCGTTTTCTACCAGTTTGTGATGGCGATTTACTGTCCATTATACATATACAGGGCGTTCCGATATTGAACGAAAATAAGGGTACTACGAGATAGAGGAGGAAATTCTAAGACATACGTAACTTTTCCGTTTTTCGATTAAACGCATAAATTTTAAGTTATAGACCATTGAATATTTAGAAAATCAGCCAATCAGCTCGCGCCGCCGTTACCGTGCTGGCGAAAGGGGAGAGACTGGGCAGAGCTTCCGCGCTACGGCTGAAGCAACGGGCAACGGGAAAGAGAGCGCGCCTAACCTTCCCTGCTCTATTCGCTTAGCTGAAAACATAGTCGTTCACTGTGTTGACATGCAAGTACGTCGTCTGCGTCTTCTCACACGTAACACGCGTGAGGCGGGCTTGTGTTGGTCGCGTATCCTGTACAAGTGTGTGTCTCTGAGGCGTCTCAGTGTATCGATACACAATTCGCAAATACAAAATGGCGTGCGAATATCTATCCATACAAGGATTTGATGTTTTCTATTTTAATAATTAAAATCTAGACATAAACCTTAAAACAATGTTAAATCAAAATAAATTCACTAAATGAATTTGGTTCTTCAGCAAAACTGCTTATTTTCTTCAGAAATTCATGTTCTTGAAACGATTTCTGATTAAGAAAATGCAACTGCTTATTATTATTTAATAAATAAATAATAAGTAAATACTAAGATAAATATTAATTACTGAGAAATAAATAAACCAAATATAAATAACTGTTTCTCAACTATCTGCGCGTTATCGTATAAGAATGCGAATATCCGATTCATTCCAAGGGACGGGAAAGGGGCGGAAAAATGGGACTAATTATACATAAATAGGAAAAATGAATATTTGCAATAAGAATAATGCATTTATCATGATGTTAATCGGCCTCGGGCTTGTTTTTCGATATCAGAAGTGCTCGAAAAAAAATCTACAAGAGATTAATTTTTGTAACATTCCTACATGTGTGAGCAAAGTGAGGAAGTCGAAAAGCGAGTTAGAGTTTCAGTCAACATTTCAATAATCATTATTGGTTATGTGGGCCAAGGCCAAGCAATTAACTTTTGCAACGACTCTGGATTAAACCGAGGCAAAGTCAAATTTTTTTTTTCTTTATATGGTTGATTATCGTCAAGAATACCATATTTCTTTATATTTAACATTAGAACTGCAGCAGAATAAATTAATTGAAATATTAAAAAACTTTTTATTTGTACATACTTAATGTTAATCAGATTTTTTAATATAAATAATTATTTAATGTAGTATTTCTAAGAAATTGTATTTTACAGTTTGTGCTTTACTATAATCTGAATAGAAAAAGAAATAAGTTTGAAATCAGGCCCTGATCAGTTCACCCATATTACCGTGATCAATTCCTGATGAGTATACCGCGTGACACACTTAGCACGCACCACTTTTGACTTAAGTTTATTCGTAACTGGATAGAAAAATAAATGTGCTGCAGGTCTCATTCGATGTTAAGTTGCGATAAGAATTCAATGCTATAGCCAGAATTAATGTAAAATTTTTGGTTC
>UELU01143698.1:2382-22401 GCA_900490025.1 Megastigmus dorsalis | reverse complement strand
TTATTATATATATAATATGTATTTGAAAAAAAAACTTTGTGCAACTTGACACCTTCGCTCGCGCGCACGTTCACCGGTGTCCCAAAGTCACGGTTCGACCTTTTACTCGTTTTCACCTAATATAAGGAAGCTAAAAGTCGATAATATACGAATCTTTTCACTGATAATAAATTTCGACCTTCGTCATTTTTGTCATCTCTTTCGTTATACTATTTTTTTCTGTTTTTCTTTCTCGAATAGAGATCTAATTTGAGTTTCGCGAGATCCGGTCAAAAAGTATTAGTAAGCGCACGTGGGGAGGCTCGCGGTAGCGTCGCCGCGAAACCACACGTCCAAATACCCACGAGCGCACGAAATTTCATTACAATTCTCATGGTTTCTTTTTGTCGTATTATGTATGCTATTTAATACTATGAATTGATAGCGAAAGCTCGCCGAGAGCGAGAGGAATCTCTTAAGAAGGAAAAGTGTCTTCTTTTTAATGATTATTGTGTCGAAATGATTAAAAAATGCACATAACGGTCGCGGGATGCGTGAAAAGAATGCCATACTCTCGAGGTATCGCTGCCCCAGCAAACACAATGAATCTTTGCTGCGGCAGGGAGACGCGATGCGATTCTTTCCAAGCACCAAGTAAATTATGTCAAATTTTCCATTGTTAAGAGATGTTTCCGCGTCTCTCGGCGAAGGTGGTCGAGCATTATAGAATATTTATAAAGGCGCAGAGATATGTTACAGAATGAATACAAGCCAATTTCGAAACGAACGCGATTAAACAGAACAGAAATTCGATAATTTTGTGTTTTCAAAGTCAAATCTGCTTTTATACTTTCTACGAAATACTCTGTTGTGCTCTGTAGTTCAATGGTGGTGGATACTTTCCTTGTGTCTCTCCTCGATTCTCTTTCTCTTTCTCGCATACTTTCATTCCTGTGGCACGTGTGTATATTTTCTGTGTGTTTTTTTATTTTTTATTTGTTCAATATAAAGCACGTTAAAACCGTGAATCCGAAGAGTGGGAATGGGTCGACGGCTGCGGCGGCGACGGCGACGCTGAATCTCGCGCGAGCCCCCAACTTCACGTGCAAACGAGCGAAAATAGGCTCACACCTGAGCGATTAAACCGCTCACTGTGTATGTCTCTATTTATTCTCTTTCTCATTGACGATTTCTTAGTATCACTGTCTCGTAGTCGTTCAGCCCTCGTGCATCCAGCGGTCCATTTTTTAAGCTAACCTACAGTGACATTACTGCGTTAGCATTTGTGTCATACCACGCAGTAGATCTTTAAAAGTTAGAAAGTTCAAAACACATTATTAGAGATTACCTTGCAAAATGACTTTATATCTTTAAATTGACTTCTTTTAAAATAGAGCTGTTTTTCTTTGAATAGAGATTATTGAAAAAAAAAAGGTAATTATAGAGAGAGATGGTCAACGCGTGCCATTATCGTTTTGTTTATCTTGCGGCAAAATAAAATAAAAAACAATGATCATTCGAGGGATCCCCCGTTTGACGGAGGAAACCGATCGACACGCTTTGCTGGTAAATTTTTTGTCGCCGTCGGGTGGTGCAAGGGGATTGGATGCAGAGTTATTTTAGATAAGCAAATTGTTACATGACAAATTACAATTGTAAATGTATATAGGTGATAATCTACATCAAATCAACTATGATACTGTATTATTTGTAGCAAGGTGTTATGTTAAAAGTGTACTCTCAATAAGCATTAAAGTGAATTACTCTTAAGCAGTTATGTTTTGTTGCAGAAAAAAAAAATAATAGTAAAGTTAAATTATAAATATCGTAAACTCCAATCCCTTTGCTGTGTGACGTTGCAGACTTTAGAACTGGGGCATCACTGTCCCACAAGTCCTTGCTCATATTTAACTGTTCTAAAACTTTGACTTCTACATGCACGCGAATGATACGAAATGCTTGTATAGAATTCATCGCGGGGAAAGTATAAATATACCGCGACAAACAAAAATAATGTATTAATTCGATATAAAAATGATTTATATATAATCATTATAACCCTATATAAAAACTTGTATGATTTTATATAACCATGTATAATTATATATGACATTGCAAGCATTTATATATAGATATATATATATATGTGAATATACATAATTATATGCAACTATGTATAATGTATATAATTTTCAACTCAAGTTTTCAGTTTCACTAGTTACATACAATCATATATAGTTGTATAAAGTCATATATAACCATGCATGACTGTTCATAACTGTTTACAATAAGTTATGCTTTTTGATGCCCTGCGCACAATTACCGCCAGGTGGCACACCGTTTTATGCCCCTGCCAGAGGAAAATCAGCGCTTCAGATATAAGTTTAACCCAAATTATTTTGAAAGTTTGAAGTTTTATAAACACTTATATAAAATCATATATAATTATGCATGGTAAATTTTTCCCCGGGAACTTACTTAAATTTGGAATATTGTATCGACTCTAAACCCGCTTGTACAAAAATATATTTACACTCAAAGACTTTCGTGTACCCATAAGTTTGTTTAAAAACTCCCAAATTACCACGAATCGCCAGAGTAAAGATAAGCATAGAAACTGATAACGGCAATTTTGATTTAATTTCAACTCTATTTCGCGAACTTATTCGAGCTGAGCCACATTATATAAATTTCTACCAAGCATTTCGTCTTGTGCGGATCGGTCGCGGTGCCTCAACTAGAGAAAAAGATTCAAGTTCTCAATAAGTGGAATAACAAGATATCGAAGACAAGCGAGATATAATTGACGATGATATTCAATAAGGACTTGGAATCTTTTTCCCGCATCGAGACACACGAGCGCGACTATCAAACATCGATGTCCAGAACATTATCAAAAAAGAGAGAAGGATCAAGCTAAGTCTATAGAGAAGAAGATGAAAGGAACGTGTGAAAGAAGAAGAAGAAGGAGATAAATCATGGATACTTACAAGTGAGCGAGCGGCGGCTGCACGATGTTTTGGTGCTGACCGAGGAGGTCGGGCGAGGGACCAGGCGAGTACACTCCGTGCTGCATGATCTGATCATTGGTCATGTACATCTGAAAGATCTGCTGGAGCTCCGGAGGCTGCTGCACCTGGGACTGCTGTTGATGCTGCTGTTGCTGTTGCTGTTGCTGGGACTGGGGCATGTACTCCCTCTTGATGGGAGCGATGTTCGAGCTCGTCGAGCCGCTCGGCGTGGGCGTGTGGATGCCGGCGCTCGCCGGACTCGTGGGCTCGCTCTTGATACTGCTACCCGATGGACTGTGGCTCGACATCTGCGAGCCCGGCTGGGCCTGGTGATAGGGCGAGGGCGAACCCCCCGGTACCGTGCTCGTACCGTAGCCCCCGTAGCCGTTCGCCAATCCATAATTGTTCAGGGGCGAAGGTGAGCCGCCCCCAAGATGGTGTCCCATGTCGTACCTCGGGTAGCCGGCCGCCGCAGCGGCAACTGCCGCCGGATTCATGTGGCTGGCGTACGAGTGCTGATAGACGGAGTGATGGTCCTGCATGACGTAACCGTTGGGCATGTAACCACTCGGCATTTGATATCCGCCCTCGCGTCCCAGCGGATTCTGTTGCGCCGCGCTCGCGGAGCCGACCTGCGCCGCGCCGAGCATACCACCGACTCCGGATACACCTCCGCCGATCGGGAACTTGTCCTTCTTCTGCAGGGTCTTTGTCTTCCGCCTCGGCCTGTATTTATAGTCGGGGTGCTCCTTCATATGCACCGCCCGCAGTCGCTTGGCCTCGTCGATGAAGGGCCGTTTCTCCGTCTCGCTGAGCAGCTTCCACTCGGCTCCCAGTCGCTTCGAAATCTCCGAATTGTGCATTTTCGGATTCTCTTGGGCCATTTTCCTCCTCTGGCCGCGGGACCACACCATGAACGCATTCATGGGTCTTTTCACGCGATCGTTATTCGCGTTCTTGGCGGCGCTGCTCGACAGCGGCTGCGACTGTTGGGCCGAATGGCCACCGTGCTGTTGCTGCTGCTGTTGTTGCTGCTGCTGCTGCTGCGAGTGAGAGACGTGGTGCTGCTGTTGCTGTTGCTGCTGCACGCCCTGCTGCTGGCTCAGCATATTTTGCACGTGTTGGTGCTGCTGCTGCTGAGCATGGGCTTGTTGTTGTTGCTGCTGCTGCTGTTGCTGTTGCACTTGTTGGGCCTGCTGTTGCGCCTGGTGATGCTGTGCGGCCACTGCAGCCGCCTGCATCGAGGCGTAGTGATGGCTCGCCGTCTGATGGTGGTGTTGCAGGCTTTGCATATTGGCCAGTCCACTGTTGGGTGGGCTGCCGGAGAGACTCGGACTATGGACCATACTATTCCCAAGTCCGTATGGCGAGACACTGTGGTGGCCCATTGGCGAGAGGCCCTGGTGCGAGTGAGGCGGCATCTGGGCGTGCAAATTACCACCTTTGCCTTCGATCTCCATTGTTAGCATTATATCCCTGGGGATCAAAAGTTTCGCTATATTATCTTCGTACAGAGTGCTGTGACGCGATTAAATTATACTATCATGCATACGCACTATGATCCGTGTACACAGACTCGTCCACTCTTCACGAACTCGTGATTACTTGGAGCGCAGCTAAGGCCGCGAGAGTCATTCGAACGATTCTTGAGATTGCCCTTCTGGTGTACACAACTTCCACTTCGATTGCGTATACGTTAGTGTATATATATATACATATATATATATATATATACGTGAAGATATATCTTGTATCTTCAATACTTAACTACACATATTGTTCTTCAATAGTTATTGCCCGCACAATTGATACAAAGTATATCGGGGCTGATCATGCTCCAGCAGTGATTTTAAATTCATGGAAAAATTCTACTTACACCAACCGCTGAACAATATAAAAGTTTCGGCAATTGGGCAGCTCCATCTATAAGCGTGTTCGCGTATGTATATTTTTATACAATAAGAAAAGAGGCAGTGGTGCGAGCGAGAGCAAGAGCGACCCGAACTATGCACGACCGTTCGACACTATGTCCGAACCAGAACTGAAAGCATATACTGTCACTTTTGCCCCTTCTCAATCTGCTCTCTCTCTCTCTCTCCGCTCCAGCTTCCGTTGCTAGTGTTTGTGTGTGTGTGCGTGCGTGAGACCGTCGAATCGGTGACTATCCCTCTCTCTCTCTCACGGCTGAGCTCTGACTGGCTCCTGGCTGACGTGCGGCTCGACGAATAGCGCCTAGCCGTTGCGCGCGCTCTTTCGAATTTGCTCCTCAGCTGCGGTGTATATCTCTTCTTCTTGCCAAGCGATTTTCACTATAGTCAGCTTTCGCTATATCGTTTTTCCTCGGGCTCTTGGCTAGATATAGAAAAATTGCACACCAACCTTTCTCACTGTGCCGTATATAAGAGTAGGCATAAGTACAACGATGCACCGTGAATCTATTGAACGCGTGGTTTATGCGTAATTATTGTTAGTTACTGCCACGACGCACTGGCATATAATGAAACAACCTGTTTGGCTAAACTCAACTTGTACCGTGCTCTGAACTCGGTAAAGAGAATAGAAGCTACTAGGCACTTCCACTCTCTTCGGAAGAGCAGAGCGTTATGAGCAAGTCGGTCTCCTGCTCGGAGCACCTACACTTGGAGCGCGCTCTCTCTCTCTCTCTCTCTGACTGTTCCCCCCACTCTACGGCGATATGCAGAGGAGGGAGCAAGGGGTCCGACTGTATCCGAACCGCAGCCAAGCCTCGAATCTCCCCCTCCGTACCAGTACACACGAGCTGGTGCTGCACTCCCCGCTACGCCGCCGCCGCTCTGCGCTACAGCCTGTCAGTATTTCCCCTCCCACTCTGTCGCGAGGCGCATGCCGCCGCCGCTCTCTGCGTCCACCCCTACCGCGGCGCCGCTCCGCTCTAACTCTCGCTCTCTCACTCACTAGCGCTGCACGTCCCGAACGCGCAGACGTGGAGGGACGCGGCGCGAGCCTACCTTCGCTCGGGGCATCGATTGGAGCAGCACGCCTGCCATCATTCCCCGCGGCCAATGAGAAAGCGCGGCCCCTAGAGAGGGGGGCGTGGCCTAGCGGCTGACGTCACGGGTGCGCGCGCGGCTCTTGGCGGCGTCCTCTGGCGACGCGGCCCCTACACACTCGACGCAAAGAGAGAGAGAGAGAGAGGGAGAGAGAAGATGGGACGCCGAAACGCCGGCCACCCGATAGACACACGCGCTATTTTATGCTACCTATAGCCCGAGATGCGTACGTATACGATATCGCGACACACGTGCGAGTGTGTACATATACGATTATTTCCAGGATATTGTTGTATATTCGTTGTTTTTTCTTTGTCGCTTATTGCCGGGTTATGCTAATCTTTTTTTTTTAGTTAGAATCACAATTTTTGCTGCGGTCTCCGAGTCGCTGTAATAGACGATGCGATAAGACTTGTTAAGGCAAACAGACTCGGTTTTCTTTAAAAATAGCTGAGTTTACTATTGTAATTAGCGGAATTTTTTTCTTCTACCCACGAGTATGCGGAAACTTAGAATTTGATTTATGAGATATGTACGATGTACGATATATTCGACTAACAGAAACGTTTAATACATGTTGTGCAATGTTGCTGCGTGAGTCGTATTGTGCGCGTGGATCTGTTTTCGGCGGAAACGCGTGTTTTGCTTTCGAGTTGCTCGAAACATGGTGTAATGGGCATACAAAGTTTCGTTATTTTTATAAACACGATTGAGCAAACGTTAAGCCTGCGAAATTTACACTTTTTAGACGATCATCAAAAGGAAGCGTGCGTAAATAACATCACCAGCTTTTATGGCATATATATGTTTGACAATCATCGTTCAGCCTGAATTAAGATCGCGACTCGATGTACACGAAACTCGAGCTTTTCCACCCGCTGAATGAAGGAAAAGTCGTACAATAGGCGCGCGATCGGCTCAACAAGTCGCATATCCACAAACATATTGCCGCTCCGGTAGCATCGCAGTGTACATACATAATACATATAAAAGAAGCTCGTGGATGCAGACGTGCGCGCAATGTTTTGACAAAATCGATGCTGCCGCAAAGGAATCTTCCGAACTTTTAACCCTTATGTGCGCCGCCAAGAAGGCGCACATATACAAATAAAAGAAGAGAGAGAGAGAGTGAATGAAAACCACATCAAAGCAATACCATTATCTCGTTATGTGGGCTTGTGCGTTTAGCCGCGAGATCAAAGTCGCTCGGGCCGCTCGCACAAAAGTAATAATATCATTCCTTCGCTGCGTATATACTCGATTTGTGTGCGTGTGTACACAGACAACATTCGAAGATACGTACACCCCCTTATTTTCATGTACTCGGCCATGTAAGAAAAGCCCTGAATGGCAAAAGCGTCACTTAAAGTCTCCTTTGCGCTATTTAACACGCTCAGTTTGATCCATTTAGCCTAAGCCATTCTACTCTCTCTCTCTCTCACTCATTCGCTTTTCTCCTTTCTTCCGCACGCCCGTTTCAAAAAAAAAAAGAAAGAAAGAAAGAGAGAGGCACACAGCAGCAGCAGCGACTCCCATTTCTCTCTTTCTGCGCATAGTATAGGACCTGTTGCGGTGGCTCGTGTGTGCACGCGCGATATACAACAAGCGCCGCGTGTTATGTAGACGGAGCTCTCTACCGGGTAATAATGGAAGAATGAGTCATAGATAATCAAAGAGGAATAGTGTATAGTCGCGGCGAACTACCCCGGAAGAGAAGAAAAGAGAGAGAGAGAGAGAAAGAGAGTCATTGGGCTGTATGTGTGTGCATACATCAGGGAGGGAACCCTGAAAAAGTCGCTATAACATAAGAGTGAGGAGCAGCTTGGTTGTGTGGCGAAACGCGCGTCGCGTTGGACTTAAGCGCCATCTGAAGATGCGAGAGGGAAGAGCGAGTGCAATGGCTACTTTTCTTTGCCGATGATGCGCAGAAAAATGCCGCGTCTGTAAATAGATAGAGACTTGGGCATGGTTAATTTTCGAAGACTTGAAAAATTGAATGATATTGTTGGGAGATAAAAAGACATAATTTATATCAAATGGTTTTTGAAAGTAGAGTCGCTTGTAGAATAATTTTTATGTAAACTCTTATTTGAGTAATTATTTGCAGCGTGTATACTTATTTGTATTACTAAATAAGTTTGACCCTATATTAACATTATTAAAACGATTATAAGTAAATATCTTGCATTATCCATCTTTTTCTCGTATTAACAACGTACAACTTGTACAAAATAATATAATTCATCTTAGTAGATTTTCATAATTTTCATAACAATTATAATAAAACAGGGACAAAAGCAACGAGCTTATAAACATACATACAATTATGAAATAGTCTACAAATTAGTATATTAATTCAAATTACATATACAAATAATAAGACAATAAATGCAAGCCATCACATCTCTGTATAGACAATGACGCTTATCGACGAAGCAAAGAACGTGAACACACGCGCAAGCTCTCAACAGCCACATCAAAGAGATTTAATCAGTTCGTTTTAATTATAACTGCAGTCCTAATAAGAGATACAGGATTGAAGTCGAGCGACGGCAAGAATCGGTTTGAAAAAAGCCCACGCTTTTCTCACTGACCCATATACGTATACGTATAATATACATTTATATATATATATATATAACACGATCGGCTTCGAGAGAGAAATCAAAACTTGCGGAACCACGTGAATGGAGGCGGGCATTGTATCCGCCGCGTATACACGCACACGCGCACACAGACAGACACATAGAGAAGCCGTGATATAAAAGCGAGAGTGACGATGACCGATCAGTCGTAACGCGTTTTATATGCTACAGACTTGCCTCCCGATGCTGTACACAGTTCTTTCGGGCTCTTTTGTGTCCCGCCGCCGTACTTAAGCCTTTTTTGCGCAAAGCGGTTCTCCGTACGGTGTGTATCAGCGATCGATATGATCAGGCCGGGGCGGCGGTTAATCGGCAAATTTACCACTTCGTTAGCAGGCGTTTGTTGAATAATTAGCGCGGCTTCTCTTTGTGCGCACAGTTGACGCGCTTATTTCTTGTTCTGCTCGATTCCACAGTGATATTTTTCGTGATTTCATCCGGTCTCTTGATTTTATACATTACGGAATATTTATACATAATGTACAAGAACATATATAGATATATATTTTGTGCATAAAGATACGTGTGAATATATTTAATTCGAATTAAGGTATATTAGAAAAATTCTCATACACCGCTTTCGCTATTTAAATGGCCAAAAAGTTTGAAAAAATCCAGGGAGTAGTAATACTGTCTAGGCGTCAGATCCCTGGTCTTTAACTTGTGAATTGTTATATACCTGAAGCAACTAAACCGGATGGTCGTCCGAATTCGGTAATTAAAGTTCGGTAAGGGCGTGATCGTGGTAAGGTCACATCTCGTCCGTGTGCTGTACATACTATAGCATAATTATATGAGAAGGACGCAGGATTATGGAAATCGTTAGAGATGTTGTAGGTAGGATAATTTGCCTGTCCCCAGGCAGCACTAATGCATCTTCTACAGGATTTCAGTTTGGTTTTATTGTGCGCAATATAGTGCGTTCGTGGTCTTACTTATCTATGTACAGACGTGCAAGGGAAAGGTTCAGACACTTGGTCCTCACCCTTGGTGGTTTTAGGCTTGGAAACCAATTTATATCGGTCTAATCCTCGGACCGATCCTGGATTAATATAACACGCAATATAACTGTGGGAAACAAATTACAGGAAACACGTCATATATAGGAGCTCGGACAACACAATGCCACCCCCCCCCCCCCCCAGAATGGTCGAAACAGTGTCTGAGTTCCAACACTTTTAAACTCTCTAGCCAAACTTCTCAAATTCACAGGCTTCGCACGAACAACAAATTTTCACAGTAAAACCAAATATTCATAGAAAAATCCACATCCCAGTGCTATTCATGGATGGAATTAGACATTTTTTTGTAGCTAAAGTACCGTGCAGCACCACATTGTCCGTCCTCCAATCAAATTACATACCATAAGATACACCGGTTTGGCTCTGCAACTACAACAGATAGAGGCCAATTTCAATAAAAATCAAATCACTATATCAAGTATATGTACATATATATAGGATATAAAAGCGCTACAAGTGGTACATAAGCGCGCGGTAAGTAAGTGGATTAATATCGTGTACAGAAGATCCCGTATATTCATATACACACATTGAAAAAGAGCAATAGCGCGAAGCCGCAAGTACGGCGAGGAAAACGGTTACACACCGCGTGCACATATACACGTACCCTGTATAATACGGGCGACGAAAATATGTATATATATATGGCAACGGTTTGACAATACGCGGATACAGCGGGAGGCCCGCCATTGTGATTCAAATCATATGTTTGTGATACTCGATGACTGTGTGTCCCTCCTGTCGTATGCGCCCGTGAGCTTTAAGCGTCCAAGAATCGAACGGACGCCTCTTGTGTGTATATCGCTTCTTATAACTTATCTCGTATAATGCGTGTATAGATGTATGGATATGTCTAGCGTGTGTGGTTGCATATGGGAGAGAGAGATATACGAGATGCGGCTAAGCGAGATAAGGAGAGTGAATTTTTTTCCAACCAACAACGCGTCAATTTTTAAAATATTTATTAATGCTAATGCAACGTCGGCGTCGTACAACGTTTGCGTGCTGTTCAATGGCTATACATGTATCCGAGCTTGTCAGATGGAACAAACTTAGTTTTAGGGATCGCGAGCTGTACTGGAACTGTCAAAACCTGGTGTATCAAATTATGAAAAGTTGTATTACACGTATTATGACTTAAGGAAAATTGATGCGATACTTTTGCAGATACACTCTCGATAAATCTATTTGTAAAAGTAAAATTTGAATCATTTATATAAGATTTGCACGTACAGATTTTTTTTATTAGCACACACTTGAGTAATTATTTTTTTTCAAGTGGCAAATTTATTTTGTATAATTACATTTAGGTCTTAAAATTTCCAAATACGTAGCATGTTTATGTACAGTAATTATCATTGAAAGGTGACCTGTATTTTTGTATCGTTTTCTTGATTTTTTTTCAACTATAAATGTTAAATTGATATTAAAAGCTGGTTAACTATTTTAAAAACTATGTAAACCATTAAATAACATAAATCTATTTTAATTTTGCGATCCCTGAATCAGTAATATGAATGAATAAATAATTCACTAAAGAATAAGTAGTCTCACTTGTCGATTTTCCTACTGATAGATCACCTGCAAGCTCTTATAATTTACGCAGTTAATCGAATTACAAACCATGACGCTACGGTTCGTGACAAAAGGGTAAAAGAGGAAAGCAATGAAGAAAAAACTCATTCCTTTGGCGGACAATATTAATAAACCTGTGTGCAAGTGATCGACGAATGCATAGTCAACAGGTGATTCTCCATTGTAGTCTCTCTCTCTCTCTCTCTCTTTCGAGGCAGCGCTTCGAATAATAAAGAACGAGAGAGAAAGAGCCACAAGTACAACCTCCTGCACAAAGAAGCGTTCAGAAGAAGACAAATAATATATAGAAATGGGACAAGTTTGCTTGGCTCGTCGCGAAGAAAATCGAAAGTATAATATTGTGCCCGTAAAGAACTAAGACAAAACAGAACCAAGTGCCGAGGGAGAAAATAATAGTTATGACTTTTAATCGATCCGAAAGCACAGCTGAGTTATTGTATACTCGTCCGCGTTCTTTCGATGCAATTAAAAGAAAAAAGAAAAACTTACATCAAGAGTCCCTGATTTAAAACTTTTTCATGCATTCATAACGGAGCAAATGATTTGTCCACAACAATGCCATATAGTTAACCTATAGTGCGCGTGCAAAGGCAGTCGGTTCGCGTGGCAAAGCGGTTCCTCGCGCATAAAGACGCTGCTGATGCTGGCCCAGGCTTTTCTCTCGTGCGCGACTCTCGCACATACAGAAGAGAAAGAGACTTTGTAATCGTATCACGATTATTAGGTAGGACAGTCTTTTTCATAGCGCGTAAAGTGCGTGTAACCCGATTACGATTGCTGCGTGCCAAGAGTCTGTACGTATACATGTATACATCGTATAGACTCCCGTGCCCGAGGAGTTCAATGCTCAATGCTTATTGTTGGCCAACAATGATGCGCTATTGTCCCGATACATACGAGGCCCGTCGCACACTTTACATACATGTATAACCTGCATATATATATATATATATATGTCTCTCTGTTTGCGTGCGCGAGTGTATTTGCGCGTATGCGTTAACCCGAACTTTTATAGGCGAGAGGGACGTGTGCGTAAAACAGGTGACTCTTGTGCGCATTGAATTGTGGGTTTAGACTCGAGGAAAACCTAGCTTTCGTATGAAAAAAATTGTGGATTCGATATTTTTACACATTTACCTTCGGGGATATGCCACTGAATGAGGATCAGGATCTCGCCAGATGAACATCTGGGGCGAATCTATTTAAACTAATTATTTTTAAACGGATTGAAAAAATTACTTTTTTTTACTTGAATAATAAATTTTTAAGTTTTGTGGGTCATTTTATACAAAAAAGGTACATAGTTATTTTTTCGTAAAGTTAACCGTTTCCGAGTTATAATATATATAAACAAATTAATGTTTGAAAAATTGCAAAAGCGGCCAATTTCAAAGCCGAACAAGAATATTAAAAAATAAAATTTTGGAGTTTACCTAAATTCTTAAATAATTTTTTAACATTCCTTAGCAAAATCTTAAAGAGTAATTACAGATGATTTCATTCTAAAGCTTTGATTTTTAATTGTTTCATAGACGTTTTTAGTTAAATAGAAGCTTTAAATTTGGACCATATTTTCATTTCGCAAGATTCTGATTTTTATTCAGTGGCATATCCCGAAGGTGAATATGCAGAAATATCACATCCGAAAATTTTTTCACATGAAAGCGAAGTTTTCACCTTGCCTAATTGCGATGATTAAAAGAATTTTGTTCAAAAGATAGAGTCAAACTGAGATAGGAAAATAATTGGCTGAAATAGAATGATGATTTGTTGGCATTTCTATTTTCTCTAGTTTTTGCTTGTTAATTAACTAACTTTTAAAATATAAAAGGGAGCAATTATAGCTTAAAAAATGCTATATTTTTTAATATGTATGGATAAAGCACAGGAAAACATTTCAGGCTTACGAAAGTGTTTCTAGTCTAAGTAATAATAGTCAGGCTGTTATCCAAACCATTCAATTAAAGTTTTCTACATTGCAGGTACTTTATTCATGGTGCACCATCAATTGATTTAGTGCTTTATTCATATTTAATACATCTTGTATAAATGCGATGATCGTCCATTGTTTGGTGACCTGTTATTTTTGTTTGCGCTATGAAATTACAGTTATTAACACTATTTTCTTTGGTTTGTATTATCCTGTAAATAGGTACCTTATTGAAAGGTTTTAAGGTTTATATACGATTTACAGAATACCTTCAAACCCAGTAACCCAACCATTTTCAGATAACTGTTATTAATGTTCTGCTACCGCAAATTAGACAAAAATAAAAGTGTTCTGAGTTTTTCGTTAAACTCAGAAATACAATATTGTTCTATCAAATATAAGCAATGATTATAATCTAAGTTTTATTAATAAACGGTGAACTTATAGAATTCACGAATTCAAGAATGTCGTATCGTGTCGCATTCGTAAACCTCACTTCAAGGTGCAATATTGAAAGTATGGAAAAGCTAGGGAAACAAGGGGCGTCTCGGGAGGCGTAGTTGTCGACGGTAAATCCTACTGGGAATCCGCCCCAGTTTGGAAAAACGCATTGGGATTAAATAATCCATTTTCAAACAGACTATAACAGCTTACAATTAAGGGGCTGCATGCTGCCCTTCAATTTAGTACGTTTTCCATGCGTTGTCATATAAATAGACATTTTCAAACTACTGCGGCTTTCATCGCGAACCTTCCGAGAAAACTAGAATTATTATTATATAAATAATTTAATAAATACTATACTCTTGAAAATAATATCCATGGCAAAAAAATATCTTATTAAAGAATCTTTAAATTATCAGTCTAGGCTATTTAATATCTCATAGTTAAATGATGTATTAATAATACTTGAACAGCATGTTTGTGAAAAAAATCGATATTTGCCTTTGAATCGTGTCAAGCGGAAATCACCGAGTTCTTTTTCTTCCATCCTTCTATCGTCAAATTATGAAACTGAAACGATTAAGAACGATAAATATCATTCCAACCACGCGACAATGAAGCAATATTTACGTCCGTTCGCAATTAACACTTTCCATTAATCGTTCAATAGTAAACAAAGATAAACGAAGAGCTCCATTGTTTCTCAGCGGGCATTTCTCGTACTTGCGCTTTAGCTCGCAACACTGATTCATAATTAAAATGATCAACCGCGAAAGCACATGAGAGCCTTACAACTTCTTTATATGAATGAGCGCACGACGTAGGCGCGTGAACACACTGCGTGTACAAAGCGTATTTATACACTGGCTCGAGCGTTTGCGCAGAGAGAGAGAGAGAGAGAGCGTTTACGCAAATTCGAGATCTATATAAGATACACTTTTTAACAGTATATCTTTCGAGCGTATATATAGCTGGTTCTTCCACGTGCAGCGGACATTCTCGAAGACACTACGTCATAGAGTGGCGTCCTTATCGACGTCACCGCGACGCCGGTCTGCGTGTTTGTGTTGGCTCTGCGCAAATAAACAAGTCAATCGGCTAAAGGTATAATTTTATCTTATCCCATGAAACACGAAGTTATTGTTGGTCAAAATTTTCTTGTGCTCTTGAGTGAAGGGATGTGGACCTATTATAAACTCTAAACCAAATTGAATAAATATAGCTTTTCATGCTCGTTTACGATATAAGTTTAGTGTTAATTTTCTATATTTTGTACGATCAAGTTTAATCTTGTATTCGCTATGAATATACGTATGATCATACAAACACAGCTCTTGAGTTTGTGTTAATTATATATATGCAGTACTCTGCCCTCTGCTCGAGCTAATAGAAGTACTCGTACCTTCGCGCACGTATACGATACGTATAAATCTCAAAATTTTTGCATGTCTGAAAACGTGCTCATTCAATCTACAACCGTTTCCACTTCAACCTTTGAAATAACATAATATACATTCCTAGATAAAATACGCATTTCGTTTAGCTTAAATTTTTTCAATTTTTCTGATTTAATCTTATCTAACCAACATTTTCTATTTATTCATAAGCTCTTGCAAATATTCTATAAAGTAATAGAAGCAGCTGTGTAGCAGTAAAAGCTCCATTGTTTCGATTTTCCGAAAAATTTCCACATTACCGGGTCTGCGAGCGCGAGATAATTTAAATAGGACAATTTTGTAGGCGTAGCGCGTGTTCGACACGCATATTTTATTATGCGCTGCCCTAAACTGTTCTTTCAATGTTGATACAAGAGAAATGTGCGTTTGGTGACCTTTCATGACTAGTGCTTTTATTACGTGTAATCACAAGTGTTTTATGCTGTTGGGGGTCGTTATTTCGGATATATCATCGTATTTATTTGTGAACCTTGATTGCGTGACTGGCACGTATTTACATTTTTCATGTAATTATTAGGTATCAAACTCCATTACGACAGCATCTTTTTATTCTTTTTTATTAAATTCCAATACTTTTAGCGAGTTAACTCGATAATAGATGTACTAAGTATAAAGGTTCCATTTTCATTCGTTCCTATGAAAGTTGAACCGCTAAACGAGTACATGAAAAAGACAAAATTAAAACACTATATCATTCAATTGCAACAGAATCAAAGTCCACAAAATAGAAGCATTCGAACGCGGTTAAGGCGGCGCACAAAAGTCACGCGGTCGCGCGAAACAAAGCCGCGAATTAAACACGATTCTTCGTGCTCAGTGTGCGGAGGAGAGAGCGGAGTGAGAAAATTACCGGCGGCCCACAAATTTGTTTCCCTCCTCGTCCCGCTCGCATCCACGTTATACACATGCGCACACGCGCACACGCGCACAGACACACGGACACACAGGCGGCGGCCGCTGGCGGAGATAACAAAACGCGTTTGTTGTTAGCCAGTCGAAGCAAGTAATTGGCATGCGAGGGCAGTTTAATCGTTGCGAGCGATAACGGGCCACGCGAACTCCGCCTCATTAAAAACACGCAAGTTTTACCCGAGCTGACTGCACCGCTGCTGCCGTCGCTGTTGCTGCCACAGAAATTATACGATATTCGCGCGCGCGTCTGAGAGAGAGAGAGGGAGGGAGAGATAAATCGCGCAAAATATTATAATTAAATTGACTGCTGCGAAACGCTCGCTGTCCACCGAAATATACAATAATAAAACATTTTGCGCGCAGGAGGAAGGCAGAGAGGGATATATAACGATTTCGGCCGCATCATCCTCTGTGATTGCTATGAGCGGCAGCGGCGGCGGCGGCGGCGGCCCAGCCATGCGTATTTATCGAACACACGATTCGCTTGCGTGGACTGTCAGCCTCGCGCTCCCGCGGTTCGCTGTGCGCAATGCGACGGCAGCCGAGCTTTTGCCACTGCTCGCGTGTGTATATATACGTATGTGTGTGTGTGTGTGTGTGTGTGTGTGCACGCGAGGTTTGTGTATAAGCCTTTTAATGCGGCCGACGGATTGCGCGGCCACCGTGTATTTTTGGAATAGTCGTTATAGCGCTTTTTTAGAGGTTACATTTTTCGCCTCACGTTTTTTCGAGGGGCTTGCTCGATCGATTTTTTTCAAATTTTTTTCGAGTACATTCGTATATAAACGCGAGTTTTGTATATTTGGCTTTATTGCTTTGTCTGATGATTATTTGACATATTTAAATCGGGGATTCACAATGAGAATGAGACAACCAACTTTTGACTTAGATTTAATAACCATTAATTTTATTCATTTTTGTTAATTTAGAGATGAATGCGATAATTGAAAGAAAAATTACAGAATTTTTAAATAGTTTTGTTCTAAACACAAAGAAAGCGACTCATTGCACCAACTATTTTACTTTTGCAAAGCAGGAAATCGCTCGAAACGCGAAAGGTTGAGAACCGATGGAGACGCTTTAGACGCTCGGACCCATTTCTCTCGGGCTCTCACGTGTACTTTGGCATACATGCAGGTATACATCCACGTACGCGAACACCGATAAAAACTATAAGGGGACCTACTTTGTACGCGAGGGCTGCCGCGGCATTACCAAGGAATACCGAGGTAGAAAGGGAGAACAAAAAGAAGAGAGAGAAGCTGTGTAGTTGAGAGACTCGTTCGGGGAATTTTATACATGTGGTAGGAGGCTAAACGCACGAATGAGTTTTCGATAAACTTTGAGATACATTAATTCATCTAATTATCTATGCTTTATATTAAAACACGATGCCATGTGTATACATTCTCATTTTCATACATATATGTATATATAAGAATGCGTATATACTTTTTATCACGCGAAATTTACCTACGAGCGCATAAACTAACGTTTATTTTAACGTTTGCTCTTAGCGCACAGAAAGAAAATCAAGCTTTACAGTTTAAACATGTACGACAATAGGTAAATGTTGCTAAGGCAGGAATAAAGTTGACTTAAGAGCTTAAGTTGCCGTATCTCCAGACGATCTTCGAGTTTCCCCCCAGTATCTCGAATGTAATCGACATACAACTCAAGCAGGGACTATCGACATAATTTTATGATACGCTGTCATTCCTTCTACCTCAAATACAGCTCCCCGAGCATCGTCGCATATAGAGGGTTTTGTACTTGTCGTTAACCAAAAATTTTCCCCGCGTCGGCATTGATTTTTCAACGGCATCGCAACTCGATTACTTTGCAGCCAAATTTTAAATTGCACGGGCTTAAGAAACGAAGCATACATAACCGTATAGATTCGTTCGATAGTTGTTACATTACACCACCCGTTGAATGTCCTCCTATTGTTTCAGGAGACGCACTCAGCTTTCGGAATAAGGAGATTTTTAAAAAGTTTACAACGTTATATGGCTCAAACACGTATTCCCCTTCCTAATGCTACAGCTGCGTCTTAGCAATGTTATTCACGAGAAATATAGCGTGTATATCTATATCGGCAAACCTCTATGGAAACTTCCCAGTTATACCTATACGAAGATGAGTCATATAATCTTAAGTATGCAAGGAAAATCGTTGTCCAAGCTGCTACACCGTTAAACAATACCCTGTATTTCACGGATCACATCCAAAAAAAAGAAAAACGATCGCATTTGCGCGGCGCATCGAGACTCGCCGTGGCTGGCAACACTCGCGCTAGCTCGGAGCTTTTGCGGCCCATCAGCCGCAGACTCACCGCGGCAAAAATCGCGTCATAATTATCCAAAGATGCGCAGCTGACAATTAACGCGCGGCGATGGTGGCACGAGCTGCTCCCGCTACGGCTGCTGTCCGTGTGCCATCAGACGCACATCGTGCATTAATTGTCCTCGTTATAAGTGAGAATATTATACAGGAGCAGCCGTTGCATCGGCAGCAGCTCCTTTTTAATTAACCTCACACCTCGTCGATTCCGAATGGCCCTCTTCTCGCCTTTAGGCTCTGCGAGGGTGTATTTTCTCCTCCCCGCTCTTTTTATTTCGTCCCTCACACGCGCCTTTTCTTTACGCGGCATTATGCGTGCGTGCGCGGCGTAATTAGGAGAGGCGCAATCAGCTGCACTTATATATACATATATAAATGTGTGTGTGTGCGCGAGCGTTGCTTTTCGCACCTTTTTTAGCGGAGAGGCGGTGCGAATAGGAGGATCGCGACCGTTGGCTGCTCCTCTTTGTGTCGTCTATGGGTGCAGAGTATGTGGCTTTTGCTTTTTAAACGGCTCGTTTTTCCTTTTCTGTCTTTCGCTCTTACTCTCTCGCTCTCTCGCTCTCTATGCCCTTTTCGCTTTCTTTTTTGAAGAGTTGCGGCTGTTCGTTTGTGACGACCCCCAGTTCCATTATCAATGTCGAGTTTGGCGCAATTTTTTGGAAATTCTGTACTTATTTCTTTATCGTCTATAAAAGAGAGCTAATAAGGCTGTACAATTGTAACCTAGCTAACTCCAAAGAATTCAAGTGGATACATCTTTTTCAATATTTCCTCGTACGAAGCAGATGTTTATAGTGACTTTTTATTCAAGATTAACGCTATAAAGTAGAAAATATTACCATTTTGTAAACAACAATTGAACGAAACAAAGTAATTTTTTATGAAAATGATGTAAGCAGGACAACGATAAAAGAAAATATGCTATAAAAGAATATGAACATGTTAATATTGGCTTTTCTAAATTCATACAGCTAAGACCATCGTATAGTGTTTTAGCTGGAAGTAGCGGTACACATACTGTATGCGTCTGTGTACATCACAAAGATGTTAAATTTATGATATATTTGATTAAAAATTAGTTAAATAATTGTCATTTGTCACATACAAAGAACTAGTAAGAAGAATAAAAATGAATTCTAATTAAATGGTAGATAAGTAATAAATTAAAATTTTTCGTTGCATACTAACGATGCAAACTTTAAAGTCGTATTCATCTAGAGAGTTTAACAAACAATTCACAAAAATAGTCAATTTTTGTTCTAGCATAATGTTAAAAAAAATTTTTAAAGCGTTTTTAGAAATTTCTTTTCCATCGACATATTCCTCTCTCAGAAAGCAAAACAAATTCCTAACATTAAAATTATTTAAAAAAGCATTTACACACTGACATTCCTAAAACTGCAATGCCAGCCTATTAAGTATAGGTGTACCTTGATGGTTATTACATAAATTACACGCATTGAAAAAAATCAGATTTCTCAATATATAATTGACAGGGAGCGAAGTCTAAATGAAATCCGCGTTCACGAGCGCTCAGCTCGACTCACAATCAAGGTCGCGCAGAGAGAGAGAGAGAGAGAGACGAGAGATGCCGATAATCGGCACACGACCGCAGGTTATTTATAATGTTGCAGAAATGCCCCGCTGC
>UELU01143695.1:0-21996 GCA_900490025.1 Megastigmus dorsalis | reverse complement strand
ACTATATATTCTATCGAGCAGTTCCAACTTTCGCCACCTTTATGGGAATTAGCATTAGCTTTTGGCGCTAGTGTTCCACTAAGCGATCGTCGAAACGGTGAACCCGGCGAAAAGTCGTGTAAGCATACAAGAGTAATTCTCGTGCGCGCCCGACAATTTCTCGAGCAACTGTACATCATATCCCTTCTGGTTAGCGTACATGACTAGAAGTGGTGCCGAGGTTTCTCCGTGTAGTGTCACTTGGAGGGGGCACTCGTTATAGAGCCACTTCTAACAATTTTCCTCTCCTACAGCCCCGAGAGCGGCCTTATAGCGAGAGTCCACTGTAGAGATAGAGATAGAGATAGAGATAGAGATAGAGATAGAGATAGAGATAGAGATAGAGATAGAGAGATAGAGAGATAGAGAGAGAGAATTTTGGAAAATGGACCTGTCAGCGTGCGTACAATAGCATCAACCGAACCGCGATCCAGTATCTATTCGATATAATATCGAAGCTTGGTCGAATAACGGTCTTCGAGTATAAGAGTGAAATAGAATATGTCGTGAAATAGGATCCAGCATTCGACTGTGCGCGCCAACACTCAAAAGTGGAGAATACTTTATGTCCGCGAGACAAGTTATCGTATCAGCAGCCTAATCAGTTATGTTTGAGCGTTCGAAGCAGCTGCAAGACCGACGTGCAGAGTCAGTCGTGTGCATACGTAAATGATATAGGCAATCCTTAACAGCTATATAAAATATAAAATCAGTCAATCGTATCTATAAAGGAATATGAAATTAATGGTGGAAAGAAACGATCCTTTTGAACCAAAAAATTCACTTTTTAATGAATAGACCTTTTAGACCCTGAAGAGGGACATATAATCAAATAAAAGACCGAAACGTAGGCTATTCATTAATAAGGGAATTTTTTGGTTCATAAGGATCGTTTCTTTCAACCATTAATTTCATATTCAGCCATGAACGTTTAACTCAATATATAGTTAGATAATTTAGGCTTACCCGGATCTTCAGTTTCTTCTGCATCCTCTAAACAAATAATTATAATGAATAAAGAAAATCGCTTAAGCTGTTCTCTTAAAATATAACAAAATAATAATTAGTGTATTCCATCTATAATGACTTCAAGCTTATGCAGAAATATCCATCACTTCAACTATACCGTTAATAATAAAATTTAAACAAGTTTTAAAATGTTAAATATTAAATAAATTTAAAAAAGTTCTGAATATTAGAATTTAAAAGAATTTAATGAAAACATACAAATAAGGGTAGAACGAGAAATTCTAAAAATCTATTTTTCATCATAAAACTAAAGAAAATCATCAAATACAAATATTATTTTCGAGCGGACATTACGACAAATAAAAACAGAAAAATGAGAGATCAAACATCAAAAACAGTCTATCCGGTCCTGAGATATATTGGTACACACACACACATGCATAAACATCTACACATATACACGAAAAAAAATCCTTACCAAACGTTCCTCTTTCGTTTTAAAAAAAAAAATTTCCACAATTACAAAGCATCCTTTACAAGGAAACAAAATCTATCTAGAATTCCCAGAAATATTTGAGGTAAGCACACACCTACCCACATATATACAGAAAGGAAAATTTTTAATTTTTATGCAAAAACATTTGAAATACGTTTCTATATAACATTTCATTAATTTGTTAAAAAAAATTTTTTCATAACAAAGCTTCACCCTTGAGCAAGTAAAAATACATTAAATTCTATAAATCTCAAATACAATGCACTTTGTTTAGGAATTATCAATCATTTAATAAGGTTTGAAGTAAATATTTTAAAGCTACACTGAAATATGTGTCATTGAAATATTTTCTTGAAACTTTGGCAAACAAATGATAATTAGTAAAGGCACATGGCATTTGGAATTTGCATAATTTCAAATATTTATTTAGTTGTAAGTTTTTAGGATCCGGTCAGCATATACGAGATTGTGTATTTTTTGTAATCGAAGAAAACATTACGATATGTAGTAAAAAGATTATTTACCTGGGTTTTCTGTAGTAGCGGTGACATTAGCCCTCGCATTAGCCTCCTCCTCTAGTACTGTTTACAAAATATTTAACATGTGATTACACAATACAAGAATAAAGCAGAACATAATATAAGTGTATATTTCATTGTTGCTAGTTTTCAAATGAGTTGTAGATCTTTGGTTAGACTTTCTCAAACTTTATTTGAGTATGAATCGAAGCAGCTTTTATACCAAACTTCTCAGACATCATTTTTCACCATGCTTTAGAATTTTAATATTGCTATTTGGCCTATACAAAAATTTATGACCGTCGTGCATGAGCATAAATTACATTTTATTTTCGAGCTATTGTGTATCGTTTGCAATCGCGAATAAAAGGTAAAAAAGTCCATGTATGAGATTGATAACTTTTATATCCTCTATATAATATTTTTCCTTGTTCATTTAAGATTATTGCAATGAAATACTCTTACATAATCTCTAATTCTTTATTTTAGTATCATTTAGTTAATGAATATATCTGATATAACGATTTTAACAGAATAAAGTGTAAAAATTTGTAGCATATTACGAATACTTTTTGACTTTATAAGTACATTTAACTGCAATGCATTCTTAACGCCAGAGGGAGTGTACCGCGACATTATCTACTTTGAATTTACACTATTTAAACTTTCTGTGTAAAACTCTAAATCAAATATCGAATTATAAACTTATACGCGCACACGCTAACACCTTATGGGACAATTGTATCAATAGTTTCTCAGACGAATAAACGTCTTGTATATTTTTATATTATCCACCGACTCGCATAAGTTATTCGGTTATCGTTTATTTCCCGTGTCCAAGCCCCGATTACCGCCACTCTCCGCGGGACTTGCAGCCGGCTGCTGCAAGTCAAAAGCTGAGCAGCCGAGCTCGGCAAAGAGAGCCGACGGTGCGTGTGTAGCATACACACGGACACAGACACACCGAGAAGAAGAAGTCAGAAGTGAGAGCACGGAGCTCTCACGTTGTATCAGGCCGCGGCAACTCGTGGTTTGAGTTGCCGTCGGGCGTGCTCGGTACGGCCCAAGGTGAGTAACTCTCGTGTAGTTATCCCCCGAAATATCCTGTTACACATTATAGAAGTATGTTTTGAACATCTATGACTCGATTTATGTTATTTTAGAAAAATGTTTTTTGCCCAGCGGGCCGAAAGTACCACTTTCCCGCCCGGGGCGGGTTTGACACAGTGATAATTTCGGCCTCGCTAGGCAAAAAAATAGTATACATACCATGGTGTAATGTACTATTGTGTATGTGGGTTGTGTTTCTAGGTAACCCCATACACACCCACCCACGTGGATACAGAAACAAAATTTTAATATTTATGTAAAAACACTTGAAATACGTTCCTATAACATTTCATTAATTTGTAAAAAAAATTACCATTACAAAGTTTCACCCATGAGGAAGTAAAAATATATTAACCTCTTCTGACTGGCACCATAAACGCACAAATAAAAAAATTTATTTTTCTTTACTCCCATTTCAATTATAAGAGGCAGAAATGAATTTTTAATTAAAGAGCGAGACTACTCCTCGTAGTATTTCATTCGGAGAAGTTAATACTGCCGGCGGTTTTATAAAACAAACTTAGGGCCCCTCACAATTGTAAATTCAGATTATATGTGGACACCGGTCAGAGAGGTTAAATTCTATAAATGTCAAATACAGATGCACTTTGTTTATGAATTATCAATCATTTAATAAAGTTTTAATTAAGGGGGTGTCAAAGTCCTACAGTTACCACTCAAACTGTTTTACCGATCGGATATGAATAATTAGCAATAACTAAATAAATAGGTAAAATTATGCAAATCCCAAATACAGGTGCACTTCGTCTATTAATTATCTATTTTCTAGCAAAATTTCAAGTGAATATTTCAACGATACCTTCAAAAATTTCTGCACCGAAAAAATCAGTATCTGCATCGAAATGAGTGCATTTTTTCGGTGCAGAAATTTTTAAGGGTGTACTTGAAATATTTACTTCAAACTTTGCCAGATGATAGATAATTCTTAGAGGTAGTGTACCTGTATTTGGAATATTCATAATATCAAGTATTTATTTAGCTATATCGAATTATTGAATATCCGGTTGGTAAGGCAGAAACTGTTTTATCGGTCGGATATGGATAGTTAATAATAACTAAACAAATACTTAAAATTATTCAAATCCCAAACACAGGTGCACTACCTCTGTGATTTATCTATAACTTGTCAAAGTTACAAGTAAATATTTCAAGTACACCCTTAAAAATTTCTGCACCGAAAAGACGCACTCATTTCGATGCAAATACTTATTTTTTCGGTGCAGAAATTTTTGAAGGTGTCGTTGAAATATTCACTTGACATTTTGCTGGAAGATAGATAATTAATAGACGAAGTGCACCTGTATTTGGGATTTGCATAATTTTACCTATTTATTTAGTTATTACTAATTATTCATATCCGATCGGTAAAACAGTTTGAGTGGTAACTGTAGGACTTTGACACCCCCTTAAGTGATACATAACTGGCATTTTATTTGATTCTAAAATTTGTTCCATTGGAAGGGATCAAAAATATTCTGATTTTTTAATTAGATAAGCGCATAATAGACACATTAAGAAATTATTTTCTTGCTTTTTAATAATACAAATGTAAAACTCATTATTTTCTATATTTATTTATTTCATGGTACACAGTTTAGATTAGATATTTTCGTTTTACACTAAAAAATATCTTCATCTATTGTAGATTGAACATGACATTATCTTATATTTTACTAGAGTTTATATTATTCTTTTTTGTACCTAAACATAAGTTATAGATTAAAATAACTAATTTTTCTATTTTTATAATCGTATTTTCTATTTTTATTTTCATTTAATTTATTCAATTATTACCTTAAAAATAAAGAACTTCAGTCTTTTCAAAATATTGGATTTGAAAAACTGATAAATTATTTCTATTTCATAAAGACAAATATTGGTCTCATTTCGTTTATTTAAAATAATTTATTCATAATAATAAAATAAAAAAAAGAACACTGGGCTTATTTTATAAAATTATATGTTCATTGCAATTGCTCTATTAAAAATACTTTTCTTTAATTGAAAACAGAAGATAAAATAAATAAAGTTGATAAATTAAGTGTATAAATTATTTTTTTTAACATTAATTTATTTGAAGTACCTATTCAATGATGTAGATTAAAATTTTATTATATTTTAGGTGAATAAAAAATGATGTAAACAATCATCAAAGAATCAATTTGCAATCTCTTCAAACATTTAAAAAATTGCGACGTTTTGAAGGTCTGCATAAATGACCTTTTTGATCAGATTTGCTGACAAATTAAAACATCGTTCTAATAGAAAACTTTTCAATTTTTCCTAGGCCTCGCAAGAGGCATAGAACACTACACAAGGAAGAACTTTTGGTGTGTAATCTTGGAGAAAACATTTTTAATTAGAAATATATGTACAGAATGATTTATCATCATGATTTATCAGTTTGATACGGAAAGTAGTTTGTGCAGAGTTTCTTTGAAACGTTTCCATAGTTAATGGCATGAATAAATTGCAAATTGTTTCTCTAATGATTGCTCACATAATTTTTTATTCATTTAACATTTAAAGAAACTGAAACGATAACATCTACATATTTATTATATTTTAACTATGTCTAATACCCATAAATAAATATTTATTATTATTTTTTATTACAGAAAAAAGTAAAACACGAAACTATTGTAAAAAATACACCAGAAATATGTTGTATGCTTTGGGAAATAAAACATCTCATCAAAGTCACTCCAATAGAACTTCCAGATAAGTTACCAGACGATATTAGTACAATCAGTACTTACCTTCATGAATCAGGAAAACTGTTGGTCTTTCCAAAGATAGATAAGAAACGGTATGAAGCAACAGTAAAATTTAGGAATGATCCAAAAAGATTAGATGGTGATACATTACAGCAGCTTTTGAGACATAGCTGGCTTAATGGAAACAGTATGCATTAATTGTTTTACAGTGTAAAAAATAATTGATGTATATTAAAAGTTTTGTAAAATAAATTTGATAATATTGTTAAATTAAATTAAGAAAAAAAAAGAGTTAATTTTACCTAAAAAGTGTGAAAAATAATGAATTTTCAAGATGTGTACTTTTTCTATTTATTTCGTAGATTTATTTGTCGCAGTATGAAATACAAAAAACAGATTGAACAAATAATATCATTTATTCGTACTTTCAGCCTGATGGCTATATTTTACAACCTACCAACAATAATCGTATAATTTCAATGAAATCTCAAGTTTGTCTTACATCAGGAGCAAGGCATATATCATAAGTGGAAGATGATTGTGCCGCCATTGGGTCAGTCGTGCGGACCTAATTAAAGTACAGTGGCTTATTCGTAAATTCGATTACATTCGCTATGCTCCTTCGAAAGATCGCTTCTTCTTATTTTTTTTTTTTGTTTTTTTTTTTCGTTACTCGACAATGGACGAACTCGCGCAACTTTCGATGCTTTCATCGAGACATTCGCTAGGCCATAACGCGTCGATCGACTGTGGACCACGGCATTGATTCGTACAAGAGCCACAGGAGAGACTGGACGTATGTAATTGATTTTTTTGACTTTTTCTTTTTTGGTTTCTTTAAATTTAAGTTACAGCTTTGCAAACTAGTCGTCGTCGACAAACAATTAAGAACATAGGTAGAATATACTTTATTAAAATGCTCTGTCAGGACTATGTAAAATACATTTACGAACGGAATTCGATGGACAAAAGGTTCATTCTAAGCATATTATTCTCAGACTGTGACTAGAAAAAGTTTATCTCGCGAAAGTCAGAAAAATAAGATCATTTAGGTATTTTATAAATATCTAAAGCCTTCTTAGCTATAATAATTTTACTTTATCCACTACAGTAGTAGAAACACCTAAATAATCTATTTTATGCATGTCTCGTCTTCGGATAGAAATTCTCAGAGGGTTCAATCCTCGGAGATAAATATAGTATCAGAAAACAAAAAGAAATCTTTCCACCGGACAAGTCATGCAAGAGAAACTAGGCTTTTCATCTTCACAGATAACTATTGGCACGCTATGTTCTATAGAAAAAACGATTTCTTAATCGCGGATCTCGGATAGATTTGCTTCCTCTCTTCTCTCGGAGAGAACAGCTTTTTATTAACGATCTCGTCTCGCAACATTCATTTAAACGCGAATACATATCGACGATGGAAGTCAGAACAATGGAGAGACTCGGATTTATTTCATTTTTTTTTTTTTTCAAGGACTTAACGTTGGAGGGTATAGGATACTCGACAATTACTTATTAGTTACATTATTCAACGCAACAAACGAACAACGAAGAGAACTTTTTATTATTTATTTTGTTTTCTTTTGATTATTATCATATTATCGGTACCGTAATTATAGATTCGCGATCTCTGTTGACGAATTATACACGGTGATAAATATTACACACGATATATAATCCTATTGAAAAAATATCTGAATTCCTCTTTTTTTTTTTTTTTGGTAAAAATCATGCGTTTCATTATTATACATTAGAAGTGAAATCGAGCAGCAGCGACGGCGACAGCATCAGCAGCGCGACAACCAGTCGTGGTCCGCGATACAATAACAATAACAAACATCGTCAAGGCAATCTTACAACTTTAATACGTTTTTTTTCCTCTCTCGTCTCTCGCGGTCCCACAACTAATAATTTCGCTATAATCGTAACGTTTCAACTTTCTGGTGCGCCGCACGGATCGCCGCGTAAGGAACGGAAAAACACACACACGCACACACACGCACACACCGCACACACGCACGTATACACGCATTTGCTGTTTGTATATCGAACTAGACAAACCTATACTCCCATAACCACTCCTCCCCCATCGAGCTGCACCGTATATTCGCACATCTCTCTCACTCTCTGCGCGCAAAGGAACTCGTCTACGAAGCTTTTGAAACTACCTAGTCAAGACACGGAGAACGAAGTATACAGGCATCAGAGAGTAGCCGCGCCTCAGCTTATACCTATATATATATATATATACGACGGGTATCTCGAGTATCCTATACGCGCCTCGACAGCAAACGCAATGCCTCGTGGGCACGAGAGGCGTCGCCTAAGTCGAGCTCGATCGCCTCCTGTTCCTCAGCTTCCAGAATCTCCGGTCCCTCGAGCTGTGGTGTATGGCTATGGTGTTGGGGCCGGTCGCGGGCTTGGGGCTCCCCTTCTCCGGCATGTACATCTTGAGCAGTCGAGCGGCTCGCTCCTCCTGGGCCTTGCTCGGCTCGCCCCGAGGCTCACCCGGTCCGCAGCTCTCCTGGCTCTTGGAGCTCAGAAAGCCCAACAGCTTGAGGCTGCTCTTGCGGATGCGCAGCCGCTTGAGGAAGTTCGACTCGGAGGCCCCGGCGGCTCCCTTCAGGTCCTCGAACTCGACCCGCTTCTTCCTGGCCGCCGCGGCCCCGGCGACCGGCCTCGCCGACTCCCTCGCGGCCTCGAACTCCGTCGCCGTCCGCCTGTCGAAGCTCTCCTCGGCCCTGCGAGCCAGTGCCTCGAGCTCCCTCAACCGCCTCGGGGTCAGCTGCAGCTGCGTCTCCTGGGCGCCGGAGGCCGCGACCTTGGCCGCCGCCGCCGCCAGACTCTCCTCGTCGACGTCCGAGAGCTTGCGATGCAGGTCGAGGATCTTGCGCCTGAACTCCTCGTCCTCGCGGCTGAGGTTGGCGAAGAGACGCTCGCGCTCCTGGTCGGCGGCGCTGGCGGCGCTGGCGGCGCTGGTGGTGGTGGTGGTGGTGGCGGTGGTGCCGCCGGCCAAGGCAGCGGGGGAGGGAAACCGCTGTCACCACCAGCCGACCTGTTGGCTGCCGCAGCCGCCGCTGCCGAGGCCGGTGCCGCTCCCGATCGACAGGGAGTCCTCCTCCTCGGGTAGGGGCTCGAGTCGCCTACGTCCGAGGAAGGAGCGCAGAGAGCCGAGACTCCCGGGACCCCCGCACCCGGACATCGTCCCGCCCAGCAGCAGCTGTTCCATACTGAGCTCCGGCAGGGAGCCCTCCTCCTCCTCCTCGTCCTGGTCGCCCTCCTCCTGATCGCCCTCCTCGGCGCAGCTCCCGTGCAGGCCGTAGTTGGTGTCCTCGCCCAGGACGTGGTGATGCTGGTGCTGGAGATGGTGATGGAGGTGGTGATGGAGGTGGCTCGGGGTGTTGGGGCCGGTACCGCTGCTGGTGCTGGTGGTGGTGCTGGTGGTGGTGCTGGTGGTGGCGGTGGCACCGTTCGACGGCGGCTAGGGAAGTCAGGGCACAGCTCGGGCTAGTGATTCTTTGCAAACAGAGGGCAAGCAATTTCTGTCATGCAAGTGGCGTGCGAAGCTTATATCCTATTAGTTAATTTTTTCTTTTTTCTTTTCTTCGGTTATAGTCTCTTACTCACTAACGATATACATTATATATACGTGTGGTAGAATGTAAATCTCTTAGAGGCTATAAGGGGTAAATTCCGAGACAATCGGAAGAATGATTGGTTCTCGATTATAACTCGATATTTACTTACGACCGGCTCGGAATTTACCCGCATCGCTCCACAGAAACACTTCGACTCTATATTGGTCCTCCGCGCATTAATAGAGAGAAGGTACTTACAGCCTGTGTGTGCTAGATAATATAGTGCGATTTCGTTTGCATTTTGGATTTTACTCAACGGATAAGAGGAACTGAATATTTGTTTTGTTTGAATCGGTGAGGCGAAAAGATATATTGCGATTGGACGAGTAGAGTTTTAGTATCTGTATATACACTTCTCTTCAGGCTGAGCTGAAGACTTGAATTCACATAACTGAGTCTGCTTCTGGGTCTCGTATAATGCTACAAGCTCGCTATGCTGATTACGGGACCCTTTTCAACTGTTTTCGACAAAATGTAATCGAGTTGTGTGAATTCAAAATCAAACAATTTTTGCAAAATCAAAGTTTGTTCCGTGCAATCGATTCAGTCTGTCCTTTTTGAAAATCTCTACAAACGATCGAGTTTTTACACAATTTTGAAATTTTTGTTTTGTGATAACTGATCTAGCTGCTTGTAAAATTGTGACAGTGCAATTTTTTATCTCCTTTCACCTCGCTAATTCGAGAAATTAAAAAGCATTCTTATCAAAAGTGTGTCTCGCATTTACCTATATAAAATTCTGCGATAGCTTGTGTGAAAACTTACAAGTATAATTTTTATCTACAAATTTGATTGCATACGAAATACACCTTTGAATGTTTGTGTTTTATTTATTATGCAGATGGTAATACGTTATTTTATTCATTCTTATTAAAATCATTTTATATATCTTTGAAGGCGCAAGAAATTTAATGCGATAATTCAATAAAAGCTGTTCAACTGGAATGATTGTAAATGACATTACTATCTACGTATAAATTAGCTGCGAATTTGATAATATTCATAGAAGCAAGAAAAATAACTTTTAAAATAGAAAAGGTAAGCAATAATTATTATAACAATTTATTATATTGACAGGTTTTACAAAAATATATCATGTTATTTAAAAAGTTATTTTGGTATTCAGTTCCTTTTCCTCAAATACAGAGTTAATGTATATATTTCAGCTATAACCGCTTTTAGCATTTACCGCAGTGACATAGAATTACAAACAGTGTTTTAACAACCCATTAATAATTCGTACATCGTGGGATTGCAATGCGGTTACGGGCTATAAACCATATACATTTACTTTGATGTAATATTGAAAGCAAATTTTCAATATTATTAGAAGCAATGCATCGATGTTCCATAGGTATGCGTGGAAAAATTGAATATATATATATATATGTATATATGTATCTACTTTATTCGTTCATTCGATGTAATCAATGTGTAAGTGCGCATTCAATATTCAAAAATACTGTAATTTTTACGTCATCAAATTACAAACCTGAATAAAATCGAACAAGGGTAATGTTCAACTTTAACAAGCGGCAAAGCCAAGACTTTAGAAGCAAATTCGATATAGGTGCATAAATATTCTCAATCTAGTATACATACGTCAATAACTCGTCTCGTAGTTAATACTGACTGCATTTTTGCATTCACTTATCAGATTTCAGATATTACATTACGGAAAAAAATCATGCCATATGTATTCACTAAGAGAAATCGGTAGATTAAAGTCAAGAAAAAAATATGTAAATAATTTCTTTAAACCGCGTTGTGAAAGTTTATTCTCATTTAATTTTTGTTGTTATATAAAAAATAATGAATACGCCTGCAGACGCTTGTACTGAAAAAAAATAGAAGATCAAATTAATAGATTATCTAAAAATCTAAAAATTTCTCTTAGTTATTGAAATATAGTTATAAACAATCCACGCAATCCCAGCGATTGTAAAGCTGGATAGGTGATGGTCAGAAATAGTTGTCAATAATGAAAGTAGCTTGTACCTTAGAGATTACAGAAAGTTTTCTCATTAACCCTGGTTATACGATACAATAGTAATGATTTAAAGTTGAACTAAAGATAAAAGGATAGATCAAAATATATTAATAATTATTTAACAACATTTTAATTTGTTTAAATTTTGAATTTCAAAATTGAAAAAAACGTTTCTTTTTATAAGAATAATATTTTAATCTGTTAAATTTCAAATGTATTTATAAAAATTGTTTCAACAGCTATCGAACGAAAAGTAAAATTTTAAATATTGAATATAACTGGATACAGAGCGCGATAAGGCAATTACATAATTGTGTAATATATTATAATTAATATGAAAGTTAAAATTGTTTTTTGACTCGATTTTGAATTCGGCAAAAAGGAAAAGATTCGGAAATGATATTAATGGAGATGATACATTTCATTATCTATTATGATTTCAATGATGGTTATGACGTTTACAGTTACTTCTAAATTATGACAATCGTGATAGTGTATTCGATCGATGCGATTGAAACTCGTTGCATTTATAATAGGTATAACTGGTGCAATTGCGGAGGCATCAAAGTGTACTTGAACTTTGCAATATTAAGAATAATGCGCATTCCTTTGAATGGAATATAAAAGGTGATGAATGGAAACGATGACCGAAACCAGGGTATGGAGAACGAGAGAGAAAGAGCGTGACAGAGAGAATGTATAGAAAAAAAAGATGTAGTAGATATAAAAAAGAGAAAAAGAGTGCGCGGAGGCACGACGGCATATTTATCCGTGGTGAGCTGCGGTGGGTGTGCGCGCGGGTCGGTCCCGTAACAAGCCACCCTCGCTCGTACAACGATAGCGACACACGCGCACCAACCGCAGAGAAGTTGTAGAGTAAGTAGGTCGGCCGGGTGGGTGTCCGGTGGCTTACCGGGCTGCCGGTAAAGCTCTCGTCGTCGGGTCCCCCGGATGTCGGCGTGCCCCATATGTCGTCGCCGGAAGTCCCACCCGAGGTCGTGCCTTCCTCGTCGATGCCGCCGTTGCCACCCGGATCCAGGGAGAACTCGGTCCGCTCGGGCGGCGCAGGCGGCTGGAGTAGGCAGCCCTCGCCAAAGTGCTCCAGTATCGCCATTTTGCTGACGACGTAGCTGCTGGCTCGGAGGGTCCAGGCGCGCAGACCCGACGGCGGGGACTCGATCTCCCTCTCCAGCTCCTCGCCCACCGGCTGCTCGTCGAGCTCGTCGTCCTGGTCCAGGCTGCTCATCGTGCCGAATCTCCGCAGGGCTCTGCTCCGAGCCGACGATCGTTAATCGGATTCGATTGGTATTGCGGTGTTGCGGCCGCGAGATCGACGCGGTTCGCATGCGCGATATGCACCGATTTCTCACCTTGCCGACGGTGACTTTTGTTTCAACGTTGATTGTTACTTATATATGGGTCATTCCACGTCATAATCGATCAAGGCTCTCCGTGTTAATTTTTTTTTTCGTCTCTCTAATATTATATAGTACAAATATACCTATAATTGTCATTCTAATTAATTTGATGAAGCGCCGGTTCGAATCCCAAGTATAGGAAATTTTTTTCAAGCATTTGACTTAATTTAAAAAAATTGCAATGCGTGCAAATATTATTCATGTAAATGTGATTTTGTACGATATTCGGTGCTTAATTAATTCGTTAATATACTTTTCTTCGTTACAAAGTTGCAGCAACGTTGCAGCATTATTGTAGTCACTGGTCAGATCTAAACGTTCTTATTGTGTGCTACATAACAATTGCATACAACGTCGCTGTTACGTATCCGATCCAACGTGATGGAAACTTGAGCAGCTCAATAAAATCTTTGGAAAAGCAACTCTAACCGGACGTGCAATACCTCGACTCGAGCGATATCGTACAAGGACGTTTCAACGCAAGGAAGACGGACACGGGACGACGCTAATTAGTGATGTACCTGTAAGGCGGTTCGCCGTCACAGTCGAGATCGTCCTCGCTGCCGTCCTCGGTGTTGCCGTCGGCGGAGAAGGCGCGACTGGGACTGTTGCGTCCGGGACTGTCGTAGAGTCCGTTGCGGAGACGATGCCTCGAGCAGAGGTCCGGCGTCGGGGGCAGTACCGCGATCTTGGGCGGCAGTGGCGAGAAGGGGTCGCGCGTCAACGGCGGTGGCGTCGGGCAGCCTGACCTGCGGCGCATATTACTACGTTGCCATATAAAACAGACATAGTCCTTCAAGTCGGCTATCGCTTCCACCTCTCTCCTACTTACATTCATCTCGGGACTTTCTTTTTTCTTTTTCTTTTATTCTACTCGTGCGGTGAATTTATGTGGCTTTGAGTATGAATGGAGCGGGTGATTTAGGACAAGAAAACATTTTTTTTTTAATGATATAGAAACAAATTCAAGTGCGAGGGGAAACGTTAACGTTGAAATTCAAGTGCAGAGTGTCACATCGGTAGATTCGGTAGATATGAAATTCTATATATATTTTAATTTTTGCAAATCGAACATTTGTATAAAAAAGAAATACAGATGCTAAATGTATTTGAATATTTTTCTCTGTTTTCAGCGAGATATTGGATATCGTCATGGAGAAAATAAGTTTCGGGTCGACATGTATATAAAGTAGGACAAATAGGATACAGCACATCGTATATATAAAAAAATTGAAAGGGGATGATATGAATGGTGGTGAATGGCAATACCTGTGGCACCTCCTGCATATGTTTATCGAGCCGGAAGACGTGTCCTTGGACGACACGATGCTCCCGTTCTTCTTGATCGGTATACTATTGGACTTGACTGTACTGAGACTCGCACTGGACGCGGTACTCTGTTGTTCCGCGTCCGAATTGACAACTGTACTCTCCTCGGTCGCTGCAACAGCGAAAACTGTCACATTTTCCCCCCCGTTATTAAATTGCTTGCTCCAGTGCGATGAAGGAATTCGATTATTAGAGGAGCTGGTGCAGCTAACCTTCGGAAAAGTCGCGAGCGGAAGCCTCTCTGGGCGTCCTCGCGGCCAACTCCTCGGGCGTCCACTCCTCGATGGGCACCTCGTGGTCAGGGGGCGGTATCTGATGCGAATCACGCACCCACTGGGCCAAGTGATTGTCCTCGTGTTGGCTCGTGCTCTTCAGCATTAGCTCGAGGCTGTCGCCCGAGCGCTGCTTCTCCTCCTCGAGCTGCTGCGTCGACCTGTAAACCTGCGATCGACCGAATCTCCTGTATATACGTATATGCTTCCCTATTGGTATTTATACGACGTAGCTTTGGATAAAAATATCAATCTCCCGCGCAGTTTGAAAAGATTGACAATGGCAGAATAATTAAGTCAAAGACTACAATGAGAAAGAAATGAGAAAACGTGGGTTAATTGGTAAATCTTCTACGTAGGTATATTTTTTAGATATTATTCAATTCTCTTCCAAAGGGCCACATTACATTAGTACATCTACAATGATCGGTATCAATCGCCCAGTTCGCGTATAGCTTCGATATCCTCGTAAATGAATCAAAATCGTACCTCTGGACTGCTGGCGAGCTCCCGCTGGACGGCGTGTCCGGTGAGGTAGTTGACGAAGTTGGTGGGACTGTCGTCGTCGGGACTCTCTAGGCCTGGTGCCGCACCACCTCCGCTCCCGTAGCCGGTGTTCACGTAGATTCTGTAATAGACCAGATTTCTGCGGTGGGGGGGAGGGAGTATTTAGACCGGTTCATCTCGGCATTGCTCACTTTGCTCGCGCGTGGCGTTCGCGCGGCTACTTTTCGATGCAGCTACTTCAATCTCGTGCACCACTGTATCCTCTCTCGCATGCAATCGTTCGGACAATATATATATATATATAGTGCACTCGTGCAGTGTGTGCAGGACCAATCCCTATTATATGTCCTGCGTCTCTATAGCTGCATATCTCGATGTATATATTCGTCAGTTGGAGTTTGTCGCTGTAGATTCGGCTGACTTTATGACTTCGACTTGTGCGTTACACGACTTTGTTTTGGGCTTTACTTTTCTATTGTTATTGTATAGCTATAGAGCTCTTTTGTGAGTTGACGGTGCAGTCTCCATTCGAATTCGTGTGTAAAATGCTGGTTTTATTACCCAATGTATATGTACTAGGAATGAATGTGTGGAAAGTAATTTGCGCGCACGAGAAAAAGCTATAAAAAGCCTTCCGATGAAAAAAAAAAAAAGAAAAAAAAGAATTTGGTGAAAAGATACTATTTGATCGATAGATTTGTTTCGAATCGCTGCATATATTTATTACGTGAGAAATCGAAGACGGTTCGACAATTTTATTTTCGTAAAATACAATCGTGAATCGTGTGCATCGCATCAGTTTAAGAATACTTATTTTTACCTTAAAATTTTGATTCTGCAGTTATATATATATATTTGTTAATAAAAATAATCATCATGCAGATCAATATAGAAAACGTTGCACTACTTCTACAACTATTAATTGCAAAAGCGAATTTCCATGAACATGTCGTGTAAAATCATTTTGAAACCCATTTTGTGCGTGACGCCGTGTTGCATATATATAAATGTGCATTGCAATTAAGTATTGATTACAGCCGTGTAAATTTTTTATAAAATGAAAACGAAAAGAAAAATGCGTCGCTATTTCATTGAATTGTCACTGTTTATTTGATTTTTTCAATTATAAATAAATAGTTATTGAACCGTTGAGTAAATCAAAATTAACGTTTTAACAATATTCTTTTCTATGGCAGAAAATCGGCATAATTTAATTAGAGATACAATGTACTTTAATTGACTGTTATAATCACGTTGAAATTTGTACATACATTTAATCGCTGAAAAATAATATTGATGCACGGCATTAAATAATAAATATACTTCGTTACAGATTTCGTTCTACATTCTCAATTCTTTGTTATCTTATCGATTCATGCAATCGACGATCACTGCCAGCTATTAACATTCTGATATCGTAATTTATTATATTTACACATATTTACACTATAAACTACATCATAGACACAGTATATAAGTAAACTAATAGAAGCCATCGTTTCCAACGCCACGACCGTCTAACGCATGCCAGTATAAACTGCGCAATAAACGCAACGAGGAAAGAGAAAAAAACAGTGTCGCGTACAATGTATATACTCGGCAAAACTCAATCAACAAGCGGGGATGCAGCAAAACAAAATACAACCCAAACGATAGGCAAGATACAATAGAATAGAAGAAGAGCGTGTGAGTGCAGATCGCTGAGTCTGAGAGAGTATGGTTTACATTTGGCGCTGCAGTAGATTGTGCCAGACGGCCTTGAGCTCGGGGCTAGGGGCGCGCAGTACGAGCAGTCGGCGCCTCGGTCTGCTGTGTGGACTGCAGCCGGCCGCTACACCGCCACTGCCACCCGTACCCGTGCACTGGACGACCTCCGTTGAGCTCGTCACCGGATTCTCGCCCGGTGCACTTGGCTGCAGTAGTCGTCGTTCGTCACCGTACGCCGCGTGAAATCAGACAGAAGCGTTTACGCGATCGTTAGGCAATCCTCGATATATATATATCTAGGCCCGAGCTTGGGAATCGCCAACTGCGGATCGAAGATACACGAGGAAAGGACAAAAATTCTGATTATTTTCAGAATTGAATAAAGTTCAGTTACGTGGCTGACGAAACTGAACTATCCTCCAAATGTGCCGCGCACATTCGCTTTTATTCAAAATCACGGGCAATATTTATCAAGTCTGCAAGTCGAAGTGTAATTGTCGCGGTACAAAGATCGTATACACGTCAGTACAAGGATAGCATCGGTCAGAGTGCGAGTGATATTTACAGAACCTTTTTACCTGGGTGGTAACTTGCAGTCGGAACTCGGTGGGCCTTTTGCGCACGGTGAAGCAGGCCTCGGCTATGCAGGAGAGGCGCAGGGGCTCCTCCGTCACGAAGAGCACACGGTCCCGCGAGACGCGTGCGAACACGAGGAGATCCGTCAGCAGCAGGGCCCAGGTTGGCTGGAGACGGCCCCTACCCTCGACCTTCGCCAGTGCTCCACCAAACAGCCTAAGGTATACATCGGTTATAGCTATAATCGTTATCCTTGGAGATTTTAGATCGCGTATCTTTTGGGACTAGCGCTGTGTAAAATATTCGATTCGAGATTCTTCAGTTCCCGGGAAAATTCAATAGCCCATAGCATTTCAATTTGTGCAACGAGCTTTATGCACAACGAGCACACTGCAGCGAACCGAAATTCGCGGGAAACCCAATTGCTACAATAATGAATAAGTAAAGGCAGTCAGCGACCGCGTACAGCTCCCATTTACAGTAATGGCCTCGTAAATATTATACCCCCCGCAACTAGCGCTCTATTACTCGTTCGAGCCGAAAACAAAAAAAAAAAGAGAAAAATTCCTCCCTATCGATCAGCTCGTCGTAAAGCACCCCGGCAAAAGAGAAAAAAAAGACGCGAATTAAGCTTTCGACGCGGTGGCGGCGGCGGCGGCCCCACAAGTACCGCATAGAGAAGAAAGAACCGGCGAGAGAAGTGGCCATGCAGAGCACTCGAGCTCGTTACGCGCTGCTGCGCAAAAGGTGGGGGTAAAGAATGGGCTTACCATTGTCTGCCCGGTACAGCCAGAGCAAAGGGCTTGCAGCGAGCGAACACCAGCCGCGACTCGACCTCCTGCAAGCTCAACAACGGCCTGCCCGTGTCGCGGGGCGGCTCCATCACGCCCGCGTTGGCCGTAGCCTCTCTGTAACCTTGGGCCAGGTCGCGTACCGTCTGAGAGTTGCGCGGACACGCCTGGGACAGTAGCCTCGTCATCTCTCTGTTGGACAGGATTTAGAGCACAGTCCTATTTGTTCGCGTGTCAAACCAATCGTTGCCTACTGTAATAATCGCACGCGATGTGAAAGAGCTCCTGTATCCTTTAGATTACAGATCGAATTGTGGGAATGAATAGAAAGAGATTATATTCGTGCGTGTATCAAGATTGACTTTGAGCGACAGTTCATTTTACGCTGCATAGGAGTTTTTTAGTCTCTTTGGCAAAAAGAAAGAATGAAAGAAACATAAAAACTGCTACGAAACGTCTATTTCCCCTTTTCATTCGACCGCACACTGGCACACTTTAAGCTCAAGTAGCCGTATACGTTTTTTTTTGTCTTTTTTTTTTCATTCCTTCGTTGAACTCTCTCGCCTCTGCGCGCCACTTTATTATTCTCCACCTTCATGCATCCGTGAACGTATTCTCATTTGTTCGCACTTCGCCCTGCTACCGTTCACACTTAGCTTGATTAAAAATAGGCGATTTCAACCGAGTCTGGCTATTGTTGACTCTTTTTCCTAGCTTCTGTGAAGTAATTCTGTTACCTACTAGTAAAATCGGGTTTATTATAAAGTTGTCCGTAGTTTTCGTATATTGAAAAATTGGTATAATTTATTACTATTTTTTGTAATAAAAGTAGAATTGGTAGTTTTTATACGAATAAAAAAATTACGTTAGAGATTCTAGGGTGAATGAACTCACTTTTTCATCTACAAATGTAAAAATTGTCAAAATCTAATCTATATGCATATAAGGTGTAGATGAAATAATCATAAAAAAAAAGATTGGGAATCAATTAGTTAATTTCATTTTCTAATTTTAGATCAATTTGATTTCCTACAGTAATTAATTAGTCATGAGACTTAAAGTATTAGGTTATTATTACCTTCTTTGAGGTTCTTTGCACTTACCAGGGGAGGCCAAGGGTTTCGGGAAACCGATATTGATGAAACTTTATAGAAACGTTCTTTGATAAAAAATATGAGTTCGAGTCTCAACATTGTAGCAAATGTATAAAGTACAAAAAATTAGTTATGAGTTATTAGCACTTTTCAATTCAAAAGTTATTATAAGCGAACTAAAATAAAGTTAAATTTTGAACCTTAATATTTAGCGTTTATTTCAGTTGTAAAATGCGTCCGAAATTAACTCAACCATGATTTCATCAAAATTGGCTTCCCGAAACCCTCAGCCATTCCTTCTTAGTTTGTTGCAAATTTTAAATCTCAATTCTAGGATGTACAACTGCAGGTTTACAATTGGTTTCGATCTCTAAAATTCAAACATGACGCGCATTCTTTTTCCTTTTCTACATCTACAATTAACAGTGACTGGACTCGATCTACAGAGTAGTAGAGTTACGAGTGAACCCGATGCGCCACCATAGGTAATTCACCTGTAATGCTCGAGGGGCTGCAGCAGAACCCCGGTGAGGTCCGGCTTCCGTCTCCTGGGCACCGCGGGCTCGCAGACGATCTTGGCGAAGGCCGAGTTGTTCCTGAGGGCGACGAGGAGACAGCAGGCGCGCTGCAGGCCGCTGAGGTAACGCCGATAGGAGGCAGTGATCTTGGGGACGCGCGCGAGGTACGAGTCGAGGCCCCCGCCCTCGTCCCTGATCTCCTCCGACAGCTTCAGCAGCTCGTCCATGTTCTGGAAGAGGATCATGTGGTCGGCGGCCGAGAGGACGTCCCGGCGCTCGGTCAGGGGAGCGAGGAAACGAGCCTGGCCGCTCTTCAGACACGTCCAGTAGCGGGTCTCGCGGATGTTGAGCTCCTCCTCCGGTGGCGCGTCCGCTGCCAGGTTAGGGAATGGCTGTGCCGAGAGAGAGAGAGAGAATGGGAAAGGACATATCAGCTGCCTGTACAACAGTTATTGCTAGGGCATTTTAGTCTACAGATTTTTTTTTATAACCCTTCTGCACGCCAAATGTGACCAGTCGACACACCGAAAATATATATGGCTAATTCCTGTCAGGGATTCGTACTCACTCGACACCCATTCAAATATATTCTACAGAGTCAGTGATTTTTTTAAACTTTAAACTTTCTAATATTCTCTAAATCCATATTAATATTTCGACTGTAAAACAAACAATGAAAATTTAATAAAAAAATTTTGTGATGGCGTGACAGAAATAAGAAATTTTTAAAATGCTTGTCAAATATTTAACCTGTATACCATTAGTTTATATTTTAGATAAGAGAACGCAATTAAAAATAATTTAAATCAGTTAGAATTTTAAGTTATATTGTATCGTTGAGAAGTATTTAAGAAAACAAGGATTTAGTAAAAAAAAAAATAGTTTTTCGATCGTATGTGAATATCGTTTTATATCGTTGTAAAAATTTGTACAAAGCTTGACTTTAACTATCTTTTGGACAAGTTCATGGATGTTTTAGTGTTTTAGTTGAAAATTTTTAAACCGTGATAAAACAATTTATTGACAACAGACTCACTTTAAATTTGGTGGGTTTATAATTTTAGTTTTATTGAATATTTATATGTACTTTAAGAAATATTCGTTAAGAAATTTTAGAAATAAATGTTTTTTTTTACACTGCTTTTTTTGAGGTTGCGATAATTGGAAAATAAATTTATTCATAATTCTTAAATTTTTGAAGTTCATTTTTTGTTTATCTACTGGATGAGTTATTTGTAGATAAAAATTGAATTATAGTGTGCCAAGTACTATGTTATGAAAGCAATATTCTTAATAATACTAACTCTTTATAAGTTCTATCTGTTACATCTTCTGTATTACAATCATTTAGATGACATGCGATTAGCTATTCAAATTTATTGCTCGTTAAGTATATCTACTACTTAATAATATTCACTGTGTCCATATTGACTTTTTGTTTGACAGAGAATTAAAAAAGATTTAAAATCATGAAGGTTTCATATACGTTTTAGCAATACAAGAATAAGTATTTGAGGTTTTGCAAAAGAAAAAAAAAAGAACGAAATTCTCTGTTCTAGTTATATTTACAATTTAATTGCGAAAAATAAGAGGTGTACAGTTCTAAAACTTTTTTGTTTAATAGGGAATTAAAAGAAATTTAAAGTCATATATAGGTTTCATATGCGATTTAGCGATACGAGAATCAGCAACCGCGGTATTGCAAAAAATGGACGGAATTCTGTTTTAATAATATTTACAATTTAATTTAAAAACAAATAAGACGTGTAAACCTCTAAAACTTTTTTATTTGAAAGGGAATTAATAAAGATTCAAAATAATGTACGTTTCATAAACTATTTCGCAGAAATATTACTTCAAATGTTTCGAATAAAATATTTAAAAAATATTTAGAAACATTATATTTCATGAAGAATATTTTATTTAAAATCATATTATATTAAAAATGTATAAAATATAATGATTATTGTTTTGGAATGTAGGACATGGTGTGAGTGATGAGACGAGATGGGTGAAATAAAAAATAAAAAACAATTTTTGTAAGTTTAAAACAAAATTTGTTGCCAACAAATAAGCCAAGCTTACAGAACATAATTTCATTTCCGTAATCCTTTACACGCACGTATACAATTGTCGAACACAGCAGTTACACAGTCGTCGCAGAAATCATAAATATACACCGACGTTCAGCAGAGTCGCAATATACATAACGTAACATAGAAAAACGCATAAATTATATAACTTCGTAGGAAAATAATAATTAATAATAATAATAATAAT